>SJYC01055470.1:0-13033 GCA_006408675.1 Madoqua kirkii | reverse complement strand
TTACTTAGGTATGCACTAAAGCCACTTAGAGTTAAAACAAAGAAAGACTGCCTAGAACTAAAGAAAAAAATACAGGAAAATGATACTATGGGATGAAAAAAAGGTGAAATTAAATTAGAAACTAATGGAAACACGTCCTAAATTAAGAGTAGTGTGACAGGCTCAGAAAACAGTAGTCCAAATAAGAACCAGAAGCCAGTGCATCCCCAAAAAAGCATTTGTAAAGAGTAAGTGGATTCCAACATTTGAATGTATTAGAAAGACACAGGAAAGGCATTAAGAATATGCTGAAAATGCATATACTTACTTTGCATCAGACAATCCATTTGACTGTTTGATAAGACCATTTTCAGTGGCCAGAGATTGTCACACTGAAGCTATCAAAGGGAAAGTCCGCAAAATAAAAAGAAGAAAAGTCATCCTACAGAAAAACATCATTTGCAAAGCTACAAGGAATATGTTCTTTATTGGCTTGAAATCTTTAGAATCGAGTTGGAGATAAAACACATAAAGTGAAATGCGGTTACACAATGGAAGGTGAAGCCAATGAGGTTAATATTCACCGGCAGAGGTTGGGAGAGGAAGGAGAGAAAGATGCTGAAAGACTGGCCAGATACTTGAAGTTTCATTTTGTAAGTAGGGAGTACACAGACCATTTATTTTACACTGTGCATGGATTGCTTTGATAAAAAGGAAAAAACAAAACCATTGAGCATACTGAACATATCTTGGTAGAGTTGATCACTTGACCCCATCTGCACTCCTTCCAGGACCCAGAACACAGCAGAGGAGAAACCAGGAAAGGGTACGAATAGGAGAGCCCCCAGACTCTCAGCTCTCTTCCCACCTCGGGTGTCCTTTCCTGCTTTTAGAGGGACTTTTTCATGCTACTTCCTTCATTCTGCATAGATGTTGAAAATGATGTCTCCTTAAGAGAAGAAGAGATGTCATGCTTGAGTAAGCCAGAGGAAGTCAGCTCTCTGAATAAGAGGTAAGAAATGTAAAAGTGCTTAGGGTGTTTATATAACACAGTAGAATTCCATTAGCAAGCCCCTGTACCATACCCCAGGAGCCCCCACTATAATTTTGCATAGCCTGAGTGCTCACCCTCTCTCTTGGGGGGGGGCTTCCAAAGGAAGTGTGAAGATTTGGGGTGCTGACCCTGGTGAACCAGCAGTGTGTCCAGGCAACTGAATGTGTCCATCTAATTAGGGGTTTATTTGTTTGAGTTGTACATGAATATACCAAATTACATGATCAGATCATAGTCCTGCTTCTGATTTATTCTTTCTTTGTTCTTCAAGGCTTCATACGTCTAGGCAATTAACCTCTCAAAGAGCTGGAGAACACATAATTATCCTCATTTGTCTAAACGTCGCCAAGATGGCTGCCTTTCAATTAACCTTCTGGGGATGGAAGAAAGTTGGAGTGATACAGTGATCATTTTTAACCTTACTGTATGCTTTTTTAATGTAATTTAATTGAAATAGCCAGATGATAAAATAGTCAGATACTGTTTCCACAGGTAAAAGGATCAAGGGCGTTTTGAGGGAGAGACGAGTGAGAGTTGACAAAGCTAATGGAACAGATGACGCATGGTCTGAGCGGGAACCTGGGCTCAATAACACATGGAGCTGTATCTGTGCTCTTCAGAGCCAAGGCCCCTGGAACGCCAGCACCAGGCGGCAACAGACACATATGCTCCGGCCTTCCCTTCCCTCCAGGAGCCTGCAGGAGATGGAGGAATAGATGGCATTACTGCATAAGACAGAGAGAGCAAGGACGGAGAAAAGATGCTTACTGCTATTGAATAGATAGACTCTGCCAGCATCCTTCTCTGCACTTTAGGGGCGGGGCCTCAAACACACATCTGACGTGTACATACATGCACCAAGTAATATTTCCTGACACTGTTGAGGACACCTTGTCTAGTGATATTATTGCACTATTTATGGAATAGGCTGAGAGACGGTGCAAAGGAAGACTTTCTACCACCCTTCAGAATCACTTAACACAGTGAGAGCGGTGGCCCTACTGCAGCCATCTGTACCACACCCTGTGGGTCTCTCCTTGCAGGCGCTAATCTATCTCTTGGTTCTGGTAAGTGCAAAGGTACCACATGCTGATGGATGATGATCCAGGCTGTGCTCAGTTCTGGGTAGCACTTTCAAAGGGGGATGTTAATTAGCATGCTTTCTAGGAACCACGTTACAAAAGGAAGCAGAAAGGGACTGGGGATGCTGAGCCTGCACTTCAACTTGGGGCAGGTGCAATGGTTCTCTTCAAAGAGAAGACAAGAAACAAGACTCAGCCAGAGCTCCCAGGATGAGAGCCATTACAAATGCATGGACAGCCAAAATTGAACTATTGAGATGTGCCAGGGTGGAACGTGCCCCAGATCTTGAGGTACTATTATATATAGCATGCCCCCCTCACCATGAATACTTAAGGGGGTGCTAAATGAACACTTGGGGGAAAAGATGCTGGAAAACAGATTTCTAAGCTGAATGGCAGATGGAAGACCTTCTCTAGTTACTTCTAACTGGTAAGTTATAATTCCATGACCCTAATCCTCACAGTCATAAGGCTAATAATTTGGCTTACAGAAATTTGCATTTTCTGTTTTTCCCAAATTTGCCATCTTTCTTCTCTTTGTAATTCAAATCCCTTAAATCAGGGGTCACCAGCCTTTGGGATCTAATGCCTAATGATCTGAGGTGGAGCTGATGCAATGATAATAGAAATAAAGTGCACAGTAAATATAGTGTTTGAAACATCCTGAAACCATCACGACCCCTGTTGTGGAAAAATCGTCTTCCACGATATCAGTCCCTAGTGCTCAAAATGTTGGGGACTGCTGCAAATGTAGTGGACTAGTACAGTACTCTATGTGTGCAAATAAAAAAGACAAGAAGAAGAAAAAGAAACTTCTGAAGGCAATTACACTTCCATAAGTGCAGCTCTCTCTATTTAGGATGTAATTTGGAACGTTAAAGCAATCACCGTTACTTCCCCATAGTCAGTTATGATCAAAGGGCAAAATTAACAATTAACCAAAAATCAGACACAGTAGGTGACAGAGCTAACACCACCTGGATCTCTCTTACTCTGTTGGTATTACTGGGGTAAAATGGTTTACTCAGATTTTATCAATATAAAGGGTTAAAGAAGATGGATATTGTTTTGTTCCATGGGAAACATTGAAACTTTGTTAACTGGAAGATGGAATGAAACTAGGAAATTTACTCAGTGAATCCAAATAAGGCAGTTCCACGAAGCTCTAGGAACTGGGTACAAATAGTAATGTGCTTCCTTTATGCATATAAAAGGGCACCAATATCACAAGAGAATGAGGAAGAATCAACACGTTAGCACAAAGGACTCTTATTTTCTGAATTTCTTTCATTTCAGAGTGAGCATATTTAAATGGAATGGCCACCTGTTCCTTGACTCGAGCTTCTTATTTTTAGCCTGCCGGGTCATATAGTTTTACTTTCCTTCAAATAAGAAAGGCAGGTATTTAAGAAACATAAAGGGAACCTCACCAGTTGTCAGTTCCCTTCTTGGAATTCTCTGACAAGCTGTGCTCTGACCTCCAGCAGAGATGTTCATCAAGGATGCTCAGCGGATAACCCAGTGTCTCCACCTGCTTGGGTGGGGCACCTTCTGCTCCCTTTCAATCGTCTGCTGGAAACAGGTCAGCTTCCAGTGTGCTTTCTGATAAAAGGTGAAGCATTTCAGGAAGGAATTGTTTTCTTCATGTTCTTAAAAAATAACCCAACTTTTTATTTTAAAATAATGGTTAGAGTATAGAAGAGTGGCAAGGATGACACAGAGAACTGGAAACGCTTCACTTAGCATCTTTTGTAGCCATAGCACCAGAATCAAAAGTAAGACAGAGCAGCAATACAATGGCCCTGACTGATCTACAGAGAGCACTGCCATTTCCCCGGTGTTTCCACGGGTGTCCAGGATGGCATTCTCCACCCCACACTGTTTTTAGTTATCATCTAAGTCTCCTCTACAGCAGAGTGAAGAACTAAAGAGCCTCCTGATGAAGGTGAAAGAGGAGAGTGAAAAAGTTGGATTAAAGCTCAACATTCAGAAAACTAAGATCATGGCATCCAGTCCCATCACTCCATGGCAAATAGGTGGGGAAACAGTAGCTGACTTTACTTTTCTGGGCTCCAAAATCACTGCAGATGGTGATTGGAGCCATGAAATTAAAAGACACTTACTCTTCGGAAGGAAAGTTATGAGCAACCTAGACAGCATATTAAAAAGCAGAGACATCACTTTGTCAACAAAGGTCTATCTAGTCAAGGCTACGGTTTTTCTAGTGGTCATGTATAGATGTGAAAGTTGGCCCATAGAGAAAGCTGAGCACCAAAGAATTGATGCTTTTGAACTGTGGTGTTGGAGAAGACTCTTGAGAGTCCCTTGGACTGCAAGGAGGTGCAACAAGTCCCTCCTAAAGGAGATCAGCCCTGGGTGCTCATTGGAAGGACAGATGTTGAAGCTGAAACTCCAATACTTTGGCCACTTGATGTGAAGAGCTGACTTATTTGAAAAGACCCTGATGCTGGGAAAGATTGAGAGCAGGAGGAGAAGGGGACGACAGAGGATAAGATGGTTGGATGGCATCACCAACTCAGTGGACATGGGTTTGGGTGGACTCTGGGAGTTGGTGACGGACAGGGTGGCCTGGAGTGCTGTGGTTTATGGGGTCACAAAAAGTGGGACACGACTGAGTGACTCCTCTAACCTGTGAGGGTACCTTGGTCTTTGCTTGTCTGTCATGACTTTGGACAGTAGTGGACAGGCATTTTGTAGAATGCCCCTGAATCTGGGCATGTCTGACATTTCTCATGAGTAGATTGAGTAAGGACACCACAGAGCTGATGTTCCTTTCCACTGCATCATTGTGTCAGGAGGAACATGAAGTCTACATGGCATTACTTGGGATCTCAACTTTGGTCACTTGGTAAGGTGGTATCTGTCAGGCTGTTACCAAAAGGTAGGTGGGGAGGGGGGGGTCAAAAGCCAGTAAACAGGGCACACTGGTGGAAAGGAAAGTTTGTTTTATTTCAGATGCTGGCAACTAGGGGGGAGGGTGGCAGCCATCTGTCCAAAGGCCAACTCCTCCCATCCCACCAACAAGCAAGGGGTGAGAGCTTTTATAGACAAAGTCTGCGTGTGTGTTGCGGGGTTGGGGGAGGGGGTTACGTGCAGAAACAGCACAGTCATCTCTAACAGTCATGGTCATCAGTGGTCTGACGAGCGTCACCTCGGTTGTTTTAGGAACAGTTAATCTTCAGTCTGGGGATGCATTTGTTTCCATTTCTTTGCAATCAGTTCTCAGAATTGTGGCAGCTCAAGTCCTGGGTACAGCCTGGTATCATGTAGTTAACTTCTCCACCTGTGATTTTGGTGTCTATAAGATGCTACTGCTGCTGCTACTGCTAATTCGCTTCAGTCGTTTCTGACTCTGTGCGATCCCATGGACGGCAGCCACCAGGCTCCCCAATCCCTGGGATTCTCCAGGCAAGAACACTGGAGTGGGTTGCCATTTCCTTAGCTCACAGGATATGGCTCAGAATATTATCTACGGCCCTTGAGAAAGAGCTAAAGGTCCTTGACTATGCTTAATAATTACATTATTATTTACTCTCCTTAGACTGTTTTCCTTTGTTTCAGCATTTTTCACTTCTCTGATTAAACTTATTTTTTGATTAAAGTTTTCCACAGGCAAAAAATAGGCAGAGGATGTTGTCGGGGGTCCTGCTGTGTTTCAAGCTTTCTCCATTGTAAAGGCACAACGTTTCCCTGTGTAAGATGGTCACCATACTCAAAGGGAGGGGGATTAAGCTCCACTTCTTGGAGAGATGAATAACAAAGAATTTGTGATTTAAAAGAAAAAAAAATTGTGATTAATATTCATTGGGCTAAGATGCATTCAGACTATGCAAATATTCTGTTTCTCCTTAAGTTTCACCCGAACATGAGCTTTCATCTGTGGATCTTGGTTCAATGGTTCAAGCAGGCACTGTCTTTAACACTGGGTTTAACTTGACTTTAACGGAATACACAGACCTTTAAAAATTAATTATCATATAATGTCAATGAAGAAACAAATGCTTAATGTTTACTAAATGTCTATAACAGAACCAGTAATCTCTCAAACATCCCGTACTTGTATCCTAAGACGTAATGAACAGATTGTCATGGTGCACTAACTCTGGAGTCCATTGGTACCATTTATGGAGCTTACTAGGCTTTTCTGGTAGCTTAACTAGTAAAGAATCTGCTTGCAATACAGGAGACTCCGGTTTGATTCCGGAATTGGGAAGTTCCCCTGCAGGAAGGCATGGCAACCCACTCCAGTATTCTTACCTGGAGAAGCCCCATGGACAGAGGAGTCTGGAGGGCACAATCCACGGGGCTGAAAAGAGTCAGACACACTTGAGTGACTAAGCACAGCAGAGCACATGGAGCTTATTAAAAATGTGAAAACCTAGGCCACAAATATTTTTACCGAACATGTATGCCATGTAGAACATATTTAGGTAGACTAGAATCTGGTATGAACCAACTGTGACAAACAGGTGTCTATTAAAAAGAGACCTTTTTTTTTCTCAGTTAAAAATGAATCAATGGCAAGACACAAAATAGTGTAGAACTTACATAATGTAGTTTGTGATATTTGTTTGCATACAAACTTGCTGAAGATAGGAGTTGTTTATCACTCAGTCAAGTATCTGTACAATGCTCAGTGCAGCGGCAGAGGTTATAAAGGAGATACAGAGACAGTTAAGACTTGGCTCTGCCCAGAATTGCTCACAGTCTGATTGGTAAGATAAAACATTTAGCTCATTAACTGTTTAAGGGTGTCAAATGGTCAGTGTTGGCCTGACTTTAAAAGTAATTGAAGAACCAAGACATGACAGATGAGAGGAGGCTTCATGAAGGACATACAATCGAAGACAGAACCTAAATGTGGTAGAGGGTGGGGAGGACAGCTTAAAGGGAAGGAAAGAGCCTGAGTTGGAGGTTCAAGGCGTGGTCAGCACCAGGGACAAAGACACTGGCAGCAGCTTAGGAGGACACACAAAACCCAAGAACAAAATCTGACTTGTGGGTAAAACAGGAGAGCATGAAAGGGACAACCTGCTGACAGTGGTGTTCTAGGAAATTCATCTTTTCCCATTCTTATCTCCCAACAAACCCTAATGTTTCCCTGCCAATGAGGACACACTGTTGATGTTGATGATGAACCTATGTGAAGACTCACAATGATCTTGGCAAATGGAAACAATGAAAACAACCCAAAAGAATGGCATTCAAACAGGACAAATAGAAGCAAGCTCAGTTCAAGGACTGATAAAACTGCTCCTGTTGATGCTTTTGAACTGTGGTGTTGGAGAAGACTCTTGAGAGTCCCTTGGACTGCAAGGAGATCCAACCAGTCCATTCCAAAGATCAGCCCTGGTTGTTCTTTGGAAGGAATGATGCTAAAGCTGAAACTTCAGTACTTTGGCCCCCTCATGTGAAGAGTTGACTCATTGGAAAAGACTCTGATGCTGGGAGGGATTGAGGGCAGGAGGAGAAGGGGACAACAAAGGATGAGATGGCTGATGGCATCACCGACTTGATGGACGTGAGTGTGAGTGAACTCCGGGAGTTGGTGCTGGACAGGGAGGCCTGGCGTGCTGCGATTCATGGGGTCGCAAAGAGTCGGACACAACTGAGCAACTGAACACATAATGGGGGCTGATAGTTGCATAAGAGTATTAGAAAGGGTCCCAGGACTCAAAACAAATTTATCAATCCCTTTTAAATGATTAAATAGATTCTGATTCTCACTTTAGTCCCTTGAACTAAATATTTTGTTCATTTTACCTTTTAGGAAATTTAGGCTAAACGAGTATCAGGAAAACTGAGCCAACACTTGGTAGACATAGGTCTTCTGAAGTCATATGCAGTGAGAATCACTGAACTATGGAGTACCACTGTGTGTGTGTGTGTGTGTGTGTGTGTTGAGGGGGAGCGTTATATGTATATAAATGAATGGGTAGGCCATACACACCATATACACATGTTCACAAGCAAAGAGATCTTCCCTTCTTTGTCACCACCTGTCCCCTAAAATAACAACATTCATATGCAATAGTGGTTTACCTAAGCAGAAATAATTAACCAAAATAGCAACAACAGTCTGCCTTAAATACACAAGATCACTCTGACTCTTAAAAGTGGCAGAGCCTATTTGAAAACATCCCGAAGAATCGCATTGCTTATGCTGGAACTACCCTGAGTAGTCCCTCACTCTTAAAGCCCTTGGTCCATAAAGTGCTGGCAGGAAGCCATTCCTGGAGAGGAGGAAAGGGCTGGGAGGACAGCTCTATCTCGCAGAAATGTACCGCGGAAAAATGAGACTGGATGTTGTTTGCAATTGATTTTGTGGAGGGGAATGGGAGGATGAATCTAATTAGTGGAACTGCAGACGACTCACGACTTCAGGCTGGTTTTCTCAAAACCCATAAAACGTTCCACAGGTCCCCCCTCCCCTCCTCCCCAACAAGTGGTCAGGCACAAGCCTGCTTGTCTCCATGGAGAGAATGAAGGTCACCACTTAATAAAGCTCCCCTTTGGTGGACGAGCTGTCAGAGTGAAATGGTCTGTATTCATTTTAATAAAAGAAAGGTTGGGTTGCGATAGTGTCTGACACCGGGCGCACTCTCTTCTTTCTTTTAAGCTGCATCGTCTAATAAATATGTATCATTTCTAAGGGAAAGCACTGGGTCAGACTCCCACCCCAAGAACACAGGATTAAGAAGACGCTGTGCCGGCTGCTCATGCCAGCTCCATGCCGTGTGTCAATAAAAGTCCAGGGCTCATCACATTTCATTCCTCACAAGCGCGGCCTTCCAGCTCATCTCCGAGCTGCCGCCTCCTGCGCAGCGTGAAATCAGGCCCCCCCAAAAGCAATTTCAGCTCCTGCTTCTTGCAGGGTTTCCAGTTTTGATGCAGAGCCCTGGCACCGGGCAGCCTGGCGGTCAGGGGATGAGACGAGAAATGACATGCAGTTTACAAAAAATAAATAAGAAAATAGAAAAAGATATAAAATTGTAGCTCCTACTGGTCCAAATCAACTCAGAGCACACTGCTCCTCACTACTGGTGAAGGAGAAGCTAGTCTCTGAAAGTGCAGCCTTTAAACAGCTCATCTCTGCATCCATCCAGGTGGGCAGGGTCCCCACGTGCCTCCCACACCCCAGCCTATTCCCCTTCGTGTGCGTATTAGTCACTCAGTTGTGTCCAGTTCTATGTGACTCCATGTACCATAGCCAGCCAGGCTCCTCTATCTGTGGAACTCTCCAGGGGATCTTCCCAACCCAGAGATCGAACCTGGGTCTCCTGCATTACAGGCTGACTCTTCACCATCTGAGTCACCTGGGAAGCCTTAAAGAGGGCTGTTCTCCTTTGCCCCTCTTGCATGCCTATCCCCATTGTTCTCTCTTCCATCCGAAAGAGACTGAGAGTTCCTTTAAGGTTTGGAGAAAGTCACTATATCATGCTGCAAATGTAAAGTCGCCCAGAACAAGATGATTTATCATAAAATGATAATGACACTCTGCTCCGTAATTCATCATGCACTTTATTTGCTGATTCATTAATGAACCCATCCAAGATTCCGGGATAATGGCCTCTAATTCTACAGGTGCAAGAGTTTGCGGTAATTGTTCTAAACTATAATTACCTTTCCCAGTTTCCAGGAAGGGTTTGGTAAGGAATCATCCTGGTTATCGGCAAGGTGGACATTTTCATATGATTTTAACCAAGACGGCATAAGAAATCCTAAGCATAAACAACATAAATACACTTTATCATTGTTTTGCTGAAACCTAATGTGCATTTCCTTTGTGGTAGAGTCCCTTCCCTGTCCACCTGAAACTATCACAACATTGTTAATTGGCTACACCCCAATCCAAAATGTTTTTGGTGTTTAAAAAATAAATAAACAAAAAATTTTTAAAAAGTAAATTATCTTACATCATTTTTTAAATTATCTTACATCATTATAGAAAATTTAAAATATAGAGGGGAAACCATTGCTCCAAACCTATCCTGAAGCATAATGTGATGTATTCAAATCTCAGACCCAAGATGGGCTCAGCCAAAAATCAAGAAATCTGCAGTTGACCGGAGAATTGGTGGCCAACCCATCTCTTTTAGAGTGAACAACTGAGTCCATAAGTTACCAATATGAATACCAAGAAGAAAATGAGGAAAATATCTTTTCCTCTATGGGCTCTACTGGTGGAGAGCTATTTTGTAACAGTGATCAAAACACTCACAGCTGTGGACCCAGGGATTTCATGGCAGGGGACATCACTCACGGCAATGGTCCTCTCCTCTCCACCACCCACAAAGGTCTTGTAACAAAATCATCCTTAGAGTGTTACTCATTGCAATGGAAAGGATCCAAGGGAATAGCAACAGAAATAGTAACAAGTCAGTTAACTCTCATTAGATATTCAGGACACAGTATTAGGTAGTTACTTGGAAGTGTTTACTAAAGCTGCAAATTCTTGGTTAGTATTTAAGTTACAGCTTACAGCATGCGTGCATACTCGCTTCAGTTTCCGACTCTTTGCGACCCCACAGACTGTGGCCCACCAGGCTCCTCTGTCCATGGGATTCTCCAGTCAAGAATACTGGAGTAGGTTGCCATGCCTTCCTCCAGGATATCTTCCCGACTTAGGGCTCGAACCTTCGTCACCTGCCTTGCAGGTGGATTCTTTACTCATTGAACCAAGCATAAACTTGGACCCTACAAAAATCCAACTCGAGACTGAAAGAATATCCAGCAAAATGTTTTTTCTACCTCTCTACAGCTCGTATGGCTAATGGTGACATCTCCTCTTTTTTCCTATGCTTTACCTGTTCTTTGTTGAAGACATTAAAACATATGTAAGGAAGACACTTCTAATTTTTTAGAAATCTGAGTAGAAAGCATTACAAAGCTGTCCACACCGAATGTCACACCGCCAAAAGGTTACCCAGCCATAAATCCGTCTACATATGTGTACTGGGCTGGCCACATAGCAGTCTTGCACAGTGAAGACCTAGGAAGACGCTACAAAGCCTCATCGTCTACTTTGCTCCAAGGCCAGGAATAAGAAGCCTGGGAACATCTGAGTACTGCAGCTGGGCTCACAATGTGGCGACACAAAGTGTGAAAGTTAAGTCCAAATACCAATTGATAAATCTCGCCTTTGTGCTCTGAAGCTTGACAGGAAAACTCTAGCTGGTGATGCCGGTGCCGGAGAGGAAACGGGCCCAGAGCACTGGCTTATCGAAGACTGCTTTAATGTTTTATTTGAGTAATGGGCCTTGCAAATTAGCACCCCTGCGGCCTGAAATACATATCTTTTCAAGGACACACCAGTTTTCAATTCGACAGGTGATACGGAAAAAATCCCCAAGGGGAGCTTTGATTTCTGTACTTTTCAGACACAGTTATATTTTATTCCAGCTCCGATGATGTGGAGGACGGTGGAGGGCTCTGAGGGTGAGCTGACGGCTTGCAGAGGAAATGGAGCAGAAAACAGCTCTCAGAGCAAGGCGCGGGGGAGGGGTCGGGTGGGGGGTGGTTCCTGGGACAGAGAGTGGGGGAAGGAGGCCACTCCCATCCTAGGGAGGAAGGGGGCCAGTCTCCCTGCCCCTGGGGAGGAGGGGCAGACAGCCGGCAGACATCCAGCACACAGTGTCCTCAGGGGGACTTCTACTCCCACTGCCTCTCGCTCATTTCCTCTCCTTTCCTTCTCTTGCTCCAGTCTTCTTGATCACAAAACAGTTAAGACTTGAGTCTAGCTCAACAACTAGTTTAACTGATGCACCCACCCACTGATGGAGTCAACACATACTCGCTCTGCATCTTCTGTGTGCAAGCACCATGTTGAAAGCTAGAGGAAAGTGGGAGGATGATACCTCATGTGTGAGCTCTTTACCCAAAGCCTGTTGGGTGATGCACAGGCTTTGACCCTGGGGACATAGACATTCTACTCCTGGCTCTGCCATTGCGAGCTGGGTGAGCCTGAACAGTTAGCCCTGCATTTTCTCATCTATAAACCTGGGATAATGGAACCCGACTTACATATTAGTGGGAGGCACAGAGGTCAATATATGTCAGGTGGATGAGTCATGACTAGTGCTCCCTAGAAGGGATTTTTCAAAAAGGACAGACCCATTTGATTTCCCAAACACATTTATGTTTCTTAGAAGAAAAGTCAGGGCCAATTAGTTCCCAAATACCTATCTTCTAAGAGGGTCGGCCCAGATGAAGTTGATAACACCAAATATATCTATAGATGGACACAAGGAGCAAGAGGCCGGGCATGACAGGTGGGAAAGATGCTCAGGTCCCACCATAGCCCATTCCTCCACAGTGCAGGGGCCATGTCAGAAAACTCGCTCCAACCGCACCTTTGACCCTAGGGCCCCTGACCTGTCCTGTCAGACCCAGGGGCTCACAAATACTGTCCACGGACTGGGCTGCAGATTTAAATGACCCATGCTTCAGTGAGGGTACTCCATGCTGGAAGGGTGGGGAAATGAAACCATCTATCTATGTATCTACCCCTACCTACCTATGTATCTATGTATCCATCTTACTCCATGCACCTGTCAGGTAGCTATCTATGATTCTATCATCTGTCCATCTATCATAATCTTTATTACCTATCACTTATACATTATTTACCATCTATCTCTCCATCTGTCACTTACCTATGCTATGTCATCTATTACCTATCTCTCATCTATTTATCACCTATCTATCTATTATATATATGTGTGTGTGTGTGTGTGTGTGTGTGTGTAAAATCTATCTATTTATTTATCTGCCTGGTAATAGCCTTAATACTGATTCTGAAAGTCCCTGAAAACACGAGCCTCATAAAGAGTTGTAGATGGCTAAAAATTTTATCAGGAAATTTTAATTTGAATCACTTTTCTAGAAAATCCAATTT
>SJYC01055469.1:0-73933 GCA_006408675.1 Madoqua kirkii | reverse complement strand
CATTCTGAAGGAGATCAACCCTGGGATTTCTTTGGAAGGAATGATGCTAAAGCTGAAACTCCAGTACTGTGGCCACCTCATGTGAAGAGTTGACTCATTGGAAAAGCCTCTGATGCTGAGAGGGGTTGGGGGCAGGAGGAGAAGGGGACGACCGTGGATAAGGTGTCTAGATGGCATCACGGACTCAATGAACATGAGTCTTAGTGAACTCCTGGATACAGTGATGGACAGGGAGGCCTGGCGTGTTGCGATTCACGGGGTCACAAACAGTCGGACACGACTGAGGTATTGAACTGAACTGAAAATAAAAAAATAACAAAAACAATGCTAATTCTGCACAACACTCAGTTGTGTGGCTGGCAGACACATCAACTCTCAGGAGGAGTGGAAGCCTTATTGGATGCTTCTGATCCAATGGTGTCACGTTTTGAAATCTATTATAAGGAAATAATCAGAGATGGAGACATAGATTTATATTTAAAGATGATATCAGAATATAAATCATAATAGTAATAGGAAATGACCTACTATTCAACAATCGGCACTGAAGAAATCGGGATACTGTTACAGAACATCATACAGCCATCACAAGCTGAGATTCTAAGAGTTATCTTCTGACCTGAGGAACGGTCACAGAATTAAGAGCAAAAAAAACCCCAGGATATAAAATAATATACTGGACACTTCCAGGGCCAGACTGAAGTGGCAAGACTTGCACACCCAATGCATGGGGCCCAGGTTTGATCCCTGGTCAGGTAACTAGACCCCACATGCTACAATTAAGATTCTGTGCAGCCAAAGAAAGAAATATTTCAAAATAAATTAATAAAATAGTATACAAATATAACTGCTATCATGCAAAAGAAATAAAGATGCATAAAACAAGGCTGGCAAGATAGATACAAAAATTTTAATAGTGGTTTGTCTCTGAGAGATGGAAATTTTTTCTTCTTTATACTGGGTATTTTTTCCAAATTCTGAAAAAAATAATATGTATCACAATATAGTTTAAAAATCACATTAAAATTTTACAAATCCTCCCTCATCCAAAACAAATCAACAGATTCAGAAAATAAGCAGAAATGAAGAGGTCTTAGAGAATATAATGATTTGAAAGTGCTAGCTCCACAAAATGGATTGTTTCCCCAACAAATGTTTGCCTCCTTCTGTGTGAGGGAAATAACGTTTGAATTTTGGAAGTATGCAAGTCTGGAACTTTGAAGTGATAATAAAGATCGAGTCCATGAGCCACGGTATGTGAGGGGCAGGAGGATGCTGGCTGCGCATCTTGAATGGATCAAGAGGACAGAGAACAGTTTGAATTTTGGAAGTATGCAAGTCTGGAACTTTGAAGTGATAATAAAGATCGAGTCCATGAGCCACGGTATGTGAGGGGCAGGAGGATGCTGGCTGCGCATCTTGAATGGATCAAGAGGACAGAGAACAGGTGAATGGCTCTGTGGTCACCAAAAATGCCTCACCCTGAAGGCCCTCTTACCTCTGCAACTACAGGGAGAAAACCCATGCCTCTGTGCTCCACTCCCAGCATACCCCAGAGTGGACAGCAAGCCTCACCTCCCAGCCTCACGGGAGAGACAAGACACAAAGACCACTTCAGGCCACAGGTGTTTCCTAGCATACCTTCCTGAGGGCTTTGCAGCTTCACTCCGATTTGCTGAGACACTTTCCCTGCCTCCTGCTGGGTCCCTGGACCTGGCCTGGTGCTGAATCGCTCTTATCTCAGGACCAGAGTCTCCTTTACCCCAGGAGAGGAACAGACCAGAATCTGT
Source organism: Madoqua kirkii (assembly GCA_006408675.1). Lineage (NCBI taxonomy): Eukaryota > Metazoa > Chordata > Mammalia > Artiodactyla > Bovidae > Madoqua > Madoqua kirkii. The sequence goes on along the minus strand of SJYC01055469.1, from coordinate 72,143 downwards.
CACCTATGATCCCTAATGCCAGTGGTGGGCTCAAGTGTTATGATGTCTGAAATGTTTAAAATTTGTGGGGAGTTCTTTCAAGAAAAGAGAAACAAAATATCTGCAAACGGTAAATGCCGCAGAGGGTGTGGAGAAAAGTAAACCCTTGTACACCGTTGGTGGGAATGTACATTGGTACAGCCACGAGGAAGAACAGTATGGAGGTTCCTTAAAAAACTAAAAATAGAGTTGCCATATGATCCAGCAATCCTATTACTGGGCATGGATTCAGAGAAAATAATAATTTGAAGAGACACATGCACCCCAATGATCATTGTAGCACTATTTACAATACCGAAGACATGGTAGCAACATGGACATGGTATGTCCATCAGCAGAGGAATGGATAAAGAAGATGTGGTATATTTACAACAGAATACTACTCAGTGATAAAAAGAATGAAACAACACCATTTGTAGCAACATGGATGAGCCTAGGGATTATCATATGAAGTGAAGTAAGTCAGAGAAAGGTAAATCATACAACATCACTGATACGTGGAATCTTTAAAAATGATACAAATATACACAAAATAGAAACAGACTCACAGACATAACAATTTATGGTTCCCATAGGGGAAAGATTACGGAAGGGATAAATTAAAAGTTTTGGATTAACAGGTACATACCACTATATATAAAATAAATAACCAATAAGGACCTACCATATAGTACAGAGAAACTGTAATAACCTATATGGGAAAATAATCTGAAAAAGAAAAGATGCATGTATATGTATAACTGAACCACTTTGCTGTACTACTGAAATTAACACAACATTGTAAATCAGCTATACTCAATAAAAAAAATGAGAATAGAAAATTATGAGTCCTAAATTAAGTACGAAATGAGTATTGAGAATAAAATAAACCACAATCTGTCATAAACTTTAAAGCACAGTAGAGTGTTCTATATTTTTATCTGCTGCATTTTCAAGTAGATTCCCAACAGGAGAAAAACTCCATTTTGACTGTCTGTGAAAGAGGGTTCCTCCACTCCTAAACCTGTGCTCCTGAGAACTGGGTGAACTTTCCACAGACCGGCTGGTTCTCCTAGCCCTGCTTCAAGCAGGATGCCAGGCAGGCCACTCCATGGGTGCAGGAGGACATGCCAGGGGTCATCCCTTCACAGGACAGTAGTGACCCTGCCTGAGCAGAAAGGCACGGGAACCAGGGAAGCACCGGGTCATGGAGCTGAGCTCCGTTTCCCTCACTCGGCTGCTCCTAACGGGCCCTCTCTCCATTTGACTGACTGGCAGGAGGCAGGAGGGAGAGGGAGGCTCCAATGAAGCCAGGGAGGCGGTGCTCTGGGGAGCTCCAAGGGTCTTCTCAACTTGGAGACCACAGGAGAGTGCAGCCCTGCAGGTAGAGACCCCAGAGTGAAGGGCGGAGGTCCCGGCTGACGGTGCTTGGCTGGCTGTTGTGGGCACACGGTCCTAGGAGAACTGCCAGACCCTCCATCCGCATCCGCTCTGCTCGTCAGAGGGAGCAGAAGTCTTCTCAGCCTTTTTGATGAGGCAGAGAAAAAAAGGCCACTCTGTGTTGTCAGGGTACACCCTGTGCTTGGATGCTTTGGTTTAGGATAATCTGAAAAAGAAAAGATGCATGTATATGTATAACTGAACCACTTTGCTGTACTACTGAAATTAACACAACATTGTAAATCAGCTATACTCAATTAAAAAAAATGAGAATAGAAAATTATGAGTCCTAAATTAAGTACGAAATGAGTATTGAGAATAAAATAAACCACAATCTGTCATAAACTTTAAAGCACAGTAGAGTGTTCTATATTTTTATCTGTTGCATTTTCAAGTAGATTCCCAACAAGAGAAAAACTCCATTTTGACTGTCTGTGAAAGAGGGTTCCTCCACTCCTAAACCTGTGCTCCTGAGAACTGGGTGAACTTTCCACAGACCGGCTGGTTCTCCTAGCCCTGCTTCAAGCAGGATGCCAGGCAGGCCACTCCATGGGTGCAGGAGGACATGCCAGGGGTCATCCCTTCACAGGACAGTAGTGACCCTGCCTGAGCAGAAAGGCATGGGAACCAGGGAAGCACCCGGTCATGGAGCTGAGCTCCGTTTCCCTCACTCGGCTGCTCCTAACGGGCCCACTCTCCATTCGACTGACTGGCAGGAGGCAGGAGGGAGAGGGAGGCTCCAATGAAGCCAGGGAGGCGGTGCTCTGGGGAGCTCCAAGGGTCTTCTCAACTTGGAGACCACAGGAGAGTGCAGCCCTGCAGGTAGAGACCCCAGAGTGAAGGGCGGAGGTCCCGGCTGACGGTGCTTGGCTGGCTGTTGTGGGCACACGGTCCTAGGAGAACTGCCAGACCCTCCATCCGCATCCGCTCTGCTCGTCAGAGGGAGCAGAAGTCTTCTCAGCCTTTTTGATGAGGCAGAGAAAAAAAGGCCACTCTGTGTTGTCAGGGTACACCCTGTGCTTGGATGCTTTGGTTTAGGTGTGTGTGTGTGTGTGTGTGTGTGTGTGTCTGTGTGTGTGTGTGTGTGCGCGCGTGTGTGTGCACGCGCCTGCATGTTTGGGTAGGGTGAGAGTGTAAGTAACATCTTCCTCTCCTGGGTTTGTAGTTAACTGAGACAGTGACAGGGGGCCACAGGTGATCACAGGTGATCATGTCAACAGTGTTCCTGATTTAAGAGCAGCTCGTTTGGCTGTAGTTACAGGGAGCCTTCTCTTACTTTGTTGCTATTGTCGTTTAGTTGCTAAGTTTTGTCCAACTCCTTTGAGACTCCATTGACTGTAGCCACCAGGCTACTCTGTCTGTGGGATTTTCCAGGGTGCATTGCCATTCCCTTCTCCAGGGGACCCAGGGATTGAACCTGTGTCTCCTACATTGGCAGGTGGATTCTTCACTACTGAGCCACCAGGGAAGCCCTCTGTTACTTTACCCCAGAACTGAAATAATATCTGAATCATATGCAAACCATGCAGGCACAGGCAGGACTCTGGTGGTGCAGATGGGAATGTGAGGGTGCCGTGGCCAGGATGCTGTAAACCACAGCTGGGAGGTATTCCACGTTCACACAGCGAGAGTCCATCTCAGCAGTCTGCCTGTGAGCAAAGGGCACCTTCTTCCATGGGGAGAAGTAAGAACTGGATGGGAAGGAGGCACAGACCCAGGTCCTTTCAAAAATCCTTTTATATCAAAATAAAAAGTCAGAAAATGGATGTCTTCTCCTAATAGAAGCTCATTGAACCTTGCCAGACGGGACAGGCTAGGCAGGCACAGAGTTCCACTAGCTGTTGTAAAAGGAGCCCCATCCCCCAGTTCAGGGTTAAGGCTGGAACAGTCCTCTCCCACCTGCATCTCTGCAGATATCTGGGGCACAGACATGGTAAACTGGTTGGAACTGGCTGGAATTATGGGGACATCATCAAGGAGAAGACACAGCACAGAGAGAAGATGTCATACAGGGTGAGGGCAAGGCAGGAATAAAACACTCTATTCTAATAACTGGGCCTGTTGGGTAGATACCCCATGATAAGTAAATGAATCAGCCCTTCTTGAGTTCAGACCATTTAACAGACACTGGTTAAGCTCTGAAATTGAGTTTGGGCCCCAAAGGGCTTCTTCCCTGGTAGCTCAGGCAGTAGAGAATCTGCCTGCAATGCAGGAGACCCAGGTTCTTTTCCTGGGTCAGAAAGATCCCCTGGAGGAGGAAATGGCGATCCACTGCAGTTGTTTCACCTGAAGAATCCCTACCGGTAGAGGACCCTGGCGGGCTACACACCATAGGGTCACAAAGAGTCAGACATGACTGAGTGGCTAGCACACACACACACACACACACACACTGGGCCCCCAAAAGCTACAGATCAGACTCTGAACCAAGTCCACAGTCAAAATGTGTGATATCCACTCCAGTTGTTTCACCTGAAGAATCCCTACGGGCAGAGGACCCTGGCGGGCTACACACCATAGGGTCACAAAGAGTCAGACATGACTGAGTGGCTAGCACACACACACACACTGGGGCCCCAAAAGCTACAGATCAGACCCTGAACCAAGTCCACAGTCAAAATGTATGATCTGAGACTTCCCTGGTGGTCTAGTGGTTAATCCTCAGCACTTCCAATGCAGGGAGCACAGGTTCAACCCCTGGTCAGGGAACTAAGATCCCACATGCTGTGCAGTACAGGTTAAAAAAACAAAACAAAAAAAGTGATCTTCTTCAGTATCCTGGAAGTCAGTCTGTTAGCCCTTCGTGGCCACTTGCCTCTCCACAGCAGGCGGTAGACTGTCTTCCCAGGAGCTCTAACAAGTCTTCTTCCTGCTGGCCTCTGTTTGCCATTTTTACTTAGTGCCAGAAAAAGATAAATGATCATCCGTTGTAAATTCTGAACTTATTTCTCCAACAATTCTTTTACAAAATCTCTGGAAGAAGCCACTAGCAGTTAAAAATTGGATTTGCTAGAAAGAACTGCCAATTCAAAGTTACTGATGGATCCACGCATTTAAAAGTCCCTACCAGTTCACTGCTGAGGCTTTCAAAAGCTCGTCAGCCCACATACACCTCTCTAATTGGCTCACTATTTACGTGGGAATTTATTCTGGATGGAATTATGGAGATACGGTTCCTAAATGTCCATTTTATTGCAATTCTTCCTGTGGCTGAAGACTGACCTAGGATCCAATTATTGAGATAACTGGCAAGAAAATTAGCTGGAGGTACTGCGTAGTCAGAGGTGATTTACTTATGAAATTCTTCATAAAATGTCACACAATGATCTTATTACCTTGTGTATGTGAACTATTTTATAATCACAATTCAACATATATCTGTTAATTTTTTTTTTACAGCATTATGTACAGTTTTTAAACATAAGGCAACATGATTCTGGATAAATTAATCAAAATTAACTTCATGGAGAATTCAATCAACAATCATTTAAAATTAGAGTTACATGCTAAAAACAACACATATTTAGTATAAGCTCTATTTCTTCTCTCTGACCTTGTCTCACACAGAATAACACCTTAGGATCTAAAATGTGGTTCGATTGCTCATCCATTTACTCATTGCTTCTTTTGCTGAACATTTTCTGCCAGAGACTGGGTACAGCCCTGGAGACACAAAAGCAAGAATGCAAACTGTCCGGGACTTCCTTGGAGATTCAGTGGTTGAGATCCTGCATTTCCAATGCAGGGAGCGCTGATTTGACCCCCGGTTGGGGAACTAGCACCCCCCATGCTGCATGGCCAAAAAATAATAAAAATAAGAGGAACACTGGTCTGATTCTCTTAGAGGTGATGATGCCATATCTGACTGGGGTGTATGTCAGGAGGGACACAGTGCAATGGAATGCGTGTATAACAGACACATGGTCAAGGTTCATATGGCGTGTGTGGTGGGAGAGGTTGGGGAAATTCACAGAAGAGATAACGGGTCATGTGGCTTAAGCTCATCAGCAACCAAGGGGAGCAAGGGAACACTGTGCAGAGTCAGAAAGCAGCGTCAGACCTGAAAGGGGTGCAAGAGGTCAACTTCCAAAGGGAGTTACTACAGCTGAGGCACCAGGAGGTGATGGCAGGGTGTGCTGGTTGCAGACACCTGCAGAGAGGCCTCTCTTACTGGAAGTGCAGAGAAGGGCTGGCACCCTGGATGCCACATCACCAGCTGTGGACGCATCCCTGGGTTGCCAAGGACCCAGGCAGAATTCTCAGCAGATCAGTATTAATTGCATGATCCACTCTACATTTTGGAAGGGTTCCTCTAGAGGTAGGAAGGATGGGGGCACGGGAGAAAGGTGGGGGTCAGAACAGGGAAGCCTCACTTTGTGATGGAATGAGGAGCTTTTAGCTCACCTGTTCTTGGGTGGGGTGGGCTGGGGAAGTCCAGGTTATAGTAAATGGTGATTGAATAGGAAATAAGGGAAGTGGAGGCAACAAGAACAACCTGGGCTCTCAAGACATTTGTTGATGGAGGGAAGGAGAGAGAGAGACCAGTCACTGAAAAAGGGTATCTGAAGCTACTGGGGAATTTTTTAAAACATGGCGGACATTTATGTATTGAAGCAAAGAGAATGTATCTTCTTTTTCATCTTTCTTTCTAACAAGCATCTAAACACATATCTCATCCATTTTACAAAGCTGTATTTTTCCGAGGTGGGTACATATAGGTGAAGAAACTTACTACATCGTAAAAAGGCACACTAAACTAAAATGGTTGGTTTTTTTTCTTCTTTTACTAAAATAAGTCTCAAAAGATACCAAAACATGCGTTTCAAGAATTGATGCCATTCACCTAGTGTGCTCGTGGGTCTGAAACGCAGAGCCACAGAATGACAGCAGAACTGGGGGAGGACAATGACCGTCAGCCCTGGAGAAGACTGCATCGTAAAAAGGCACACTAAACTAAAATGGTTGGTTTTTTTCTTCTTTTACTAAAATAAGTCTCAAAAGATACCAAAACATATGCGTTTCAAGAACTGATGCCATTCACCTAGTGTGCTCGTGGGTCTGAAACGCAGAGCCACAGAATGACAGCAGAACTGGGGGAGGACAATGACCGTCAGCCCTGGAGAAGTCCAAACTCAAGAAGAAACAGAATCCCAGATGCAGAGCCCACCGGTTTATTATGGCATCACAGTTAACTGATGCACTTGCCTTTTACGGCAGTTATCCATCAGCCGCTGCCTACTTACCCAGAGTCCTTAGCCAAGAGAGAGACCTGTGAGTCAGCTGTGGGCCTCTAGGAGGCTGCAGCAAGTGCAAGAATAGGAGGCAAGTTCTCAATGCAGACCCCAAGCCTTCCCCTCACACCCTAAGGTGGAGAGTTTTAACACCCTACTCTGGTGTCTCAAAAAATGCCCAATCTTTCTATTTGAAAAGTGAAACCATTAGCTGCTCAGTCAGTCATGACCGACTCTTTGCAACCCTTTGGACCATAACCCACCAGGCTCCTCTGTCCATGGGATTCTCCAGGCAAGAAACTGGGCCTGAATCCAGAATGCCAAGAATACAGGCGTGAACAGGGAGTGAAGATCTCCAGGGGATAATCCCAACCCAGGGATTGAACCCCCATCTCCTGTACTGCAGGCAAATTCTTTACTCTATGAGCTACCAGGGAACCCCTCTATTCTTGCAGATATCACTGCTGCCTCTCAATATCCTATTATTAAATTAAAAGGCATCAAGAGGACCAAGAGGGATGGAGGATGATTGGATCATATCAACCTGCTCCCGGAGATGATGCTCTGAAGCAGGTGCAGAGAATAGAAGTATCCAGACCAGAAGGAGCCTGGAAGGCACCTCATCTAAAGAAAATCTCATACACAAAGTCTACTGAGCTGACCACAGAGCAAGGAGAGAGGTGATGAGGAAATGGCTATTTTCACTTCAAAGGAATCTGCCACAGATGCTCTTATGTAAAGAATGACACTTAAAATATGCATTTATTGACCCCAAATATGTATGAATGCCAAACTTGTCCACAATACTTTAAGAAGATTCATCTGCTCTCTCCTTGAATATGTCACACATTACAGCAAAGTGGTCAAGAAGAGGGGCTTTGAGCCAAACAGATTGGGGTGGGATCCAGGCTTCACCACCTATGACTACATAACTCAGGATCAAGCAACTATTTCTTCTAAACCCCACCCCCATAATATACCTGTCTCTTATGTTGATGATAAGAAATTAAAATTATTTTTAAAAAAATATGTAGCACAGACTGGCTTTGTTGTTCACATTTAGTGATTTTCAGTTCACTTCAGTTCAGTTCAGTCAGTTATGTCTGACTCTTTCTGACCCCATGGACTGCAGCACGCCATGCTTCCTTGTCCATCACCAACTCATGTCCATTGAATCAGTGATGCCATCCGACCATCTCATCCTCTGTTGTGCCCTTTTCCTCCTGCCTTCAATCTTTCTCAGCATTAGGGTCTTTTCCAATGAGTCAGTTCTTTCCATCAGGTGGCCAAAGTATTGGAGCTTCAGCTTTAGCATCAGTACTTCCAGTGGATATTTAGGACTGATTTCCTTTAGGATGAACTAGTTTGATCTCCTTGCAGTCCAAGGGTCTTCTCCAACACCACAGTTCAGAAGTATCAATTCTTCGGCTCTCAGCTTTCCTTATAGTCCAACTCTCACATTCATACTTGATTACTGGAAAAGCCATGATAATTTTAGTGCTGTTTTATGATGAAAGCTATGTCAGGACAGTGTTTTGAGATATTTACCTCTATTTCTTCTCCACTGAACCTTGCTACTTTACCTCCCTTTCTCCTTCTTCTTTCTTCCTGTCCAGGAAGAAAGTGCTTTCCAGGTTCCCTGCCCTCAAGGATGGTGGTTAACATCATAAATGGAAAGAGAACTACCTTAAGTTAATTCATGCTTTAGAGTTTCTAAAGTGGACAGACTGCATAAAATACTTATAAGACTACTGGTGGTTCAAGGGGCTGCTTCCCAGCCCGTTCCTTCAGTCCTGTGGAAGTGAAATTCCCTTGGCTGGAGAGTGGTCAGTTGGGAAGCAGTGAAGAGTGAGCCGCCCCCTAGGCTGTGGGATGCACAGAGGAGTCAGCTGTATGGGGGCTTTAGGCATACAGGCTGAGAGTCACACAGAGCACTCCAGACCTGCCCAGCAGCCTGGCCTGCAGCCACCTTTCAGGGCGTGACAGGTTAGCACAAGGACATTTCAGGGCAGCCCTGGAACAGAAGTCTGCTCCCAACCCACCCTAACCAACACGCAGGAAGTGCTTCAAACTTCAGAGTCACCCTGGAAGTGAGTGGACAGAGTGGATTCTGAATGGACTGTGGTCCTGCCCCAGGCAAAGTGGGGGTGTTAAGTCCAGTTACTAAAAAAGTAATAATATCAAAGTTACCTTTTTACATGCTTAGCCCAAGTTATAGCCTGTGAGGTTCTTTCTAGTGACAAAAGGAATATTGAGTCGATTTCTTGTAGGACAAAGGAAGTGGCTGGGGGACTTGCAGATGAGTGTGGGCTGGCCAGCCAGCTGGGAGGATCAAGCATGGGGCCCAGAAGAAGGGCCACAGGCAAGGAAGTGATCACTTCTGCTCCTTTCAGCCTATTTCCAGGGCCTGGATGTCTTCCCTCCCTCCCTGCTCCCTGCCTCTTCTCCCTCCTCCCTGGGTTTTCAGTTAAATCTTTCAATTCAAAGATTCCTACATGCAAATTCAGTTTTCCTGCCCCTTATCCAGGGGCCTCCTGGTGGAATTCATCCTGTGCTCCCCATGGACACACCGCACACTTACCAGGACTCCACCCCATTTCCTGGGGACTTATGTTATGCTGCACACTATCCTGAGAGCTTCATACACACATCAGTCAAGATATCAGGAGGAGGATAATCGCGTAAAGGCAGGATAAAGGCAGGTGCTATGAGAGCTCCTTTTGAGAGCAGGTAACAGAATCAGAGAGGTGGAGGCAGTCCTCTAAGGTCACACAGCTTGGTCAGTGGACTGCAAGCCAGGCAGCTGAGTTCAGAGCTCCCTCTTCACCTCCAGGTAGGTCAACCTCCCGCCTGCACATAGAGCTCTGTTCTCACAGAGGTTTCATCCCTGTCTCTCTCAGCGGCTTGCAAGCTCCTCTGTTGGTCTGTACATTCACTCAACACATAGGAGCTGTTGAGTCCTAGTAGGTGCCAGATAGCATCCTTGGGAGGAAAGACTCCCTTGCCATTCCTATGATGCCACGGGCTGACCCCAAGCCTTAGAGCCCACTACACCTGTCCTCAACCATGACCTTGATCCAGAATTCACCTGGGCATCTTCAGCAAATGCTGACAGTGAGTTCACACCCAGGAGTTATAATTTAATTGGCCTAAAGGTGTCTCGGGCTCTGGAGCTTCAAAGCCTTTGCTTTCGAAACCCAACCTGGAAAATAACTCAAAGAACAAAATATCCTTTGACATTCCTTCAAAATCATTTCTTACTATATCTTCATATATTGTGTCTTAAGAAGAAAGCCAGATGTCATGTTAGGATCGGGAGTGCTTTCAGTGACTCCTGAAAGCAGGAGTTTGTGGATGAAGGGAGGGTCCCAAGTTAGCCCCTGTGCACACAGCCCTGTCCCTCATCTCTGATGGGGGACACAGCACCTCTGAGCTGAAGGGGAGGGATCTGTTCTTCATAAGCCCTCTACCACGACTCAGTTAAGGAGGAAGAAACAAGTTTGCCTTGTGGCTCACCTGGGATCTTCAAGGACAGGACAGAAGTTTGATTTTCAGGGAACACTGGCGAAAGTATATAACCTGCTAGACCCTGCGCTGCTCCTTCAGAGGCCCCAGGGCTGCCGCAGATACCCTGCCCAGCCTGCATTCCCGGCCCGCCACCAGGCTCCCTGAGCCCTGGGCAGAAAAGAGGCTGAGAATCACTGGGGCGTATGTGGAGAGTGTCCTGCCCAGTGACAGCACCTCTTAAATCACTGTTCCCTGGTACCTAATCTCACTTTCAAGCGGAGTGATGTCAACTCCTGGGGGAACCCAGTGCCCTGGAATTAACGTGAAGACCTGATGTGGATGCAGAGCCGCAAGAAGGAACAAAAGGCTGAACCGCGAAAGCAAGAGGGACCCTGAGAAGATAACTGAAAACAGCCATCAGTGATTATGCGTCTCACTTGTGTTTTCATCAGCTGACAGTATGATTTATTGTCTCCCCATCAGAGCACAATGCCCACCGTGAGAGGGGTGCAGTTTGCCTGCTGTAACCCCAGGGCCTAGGTAGGTGCTAATAAATATTTGCTGGGCTAGTTTAATGAAACATTAATTTCATTTAGCACCATACATGTAGCCTGCATTAACTCATTTAATCCTCATAATAACCCTGAAAGGTAGACATGATGAATGCCATTTAGAGATGAGGAAACATGCTTGGAAAGTAATGTAAATTCCCACCCAAACCAAAACACACAGTGATGAGGCAGCTGAGTAGGGATTCCAGTTCAATGCTGTCAGCCACGCAGCCTGTGCTCTTCCTATCCGTCCCAAGCTGTGGCCGGTGAATACAGAAAAAGGGCTGAGAGGGCAGAAGCAACGGTGAGGAGATAAAAGACAAGAAGAAGGAAAGGGACCCAGCTGATTAGGGAATGAAGGGTGGCCGTTCTTCTCAAAGAGACATGAACGGTCCCAGAGAATACACGAGGAAAGACAGGTGAGCTTTCTGTTGAGTCCTTCCTTGTCACTACCCATTGCACACAGTGAATTTTAAGTAACAATATTTTCACCCAGCTCAGGTAAAAACAACCATACCTCATGCCGACCCAGGTACCGGTTTTCCAATTTTTCATGTGTCGACATTTGACAAATCTTAAAATAGCAACAGAGAATTCTACTGCAACATCTCATGATGTCTTGGAGTGCTGACAAACCAAAATGGAACACTCTCATTGTACAGATTCGACACACACATTTACATACACACACACATAGTGTCACACACACAGACACTCACGCCCAAGGCTGGACAAAGGTTAAAGGGATTGACAAGGTGGATCCTGGGTCAGGAACAGACTGTCGAGAGATCCTAATGGTCATCACACCGTATTTGGGATCTCCCTGGCAGCTGCGCCGTCTGTGTTATTCTTCTAGATTTTGATAGCCACGGTTGAATTCCACTTTTCCACTGGAGAAACATCCTGAAGCCATCTTTTGTTGTTCAGTTGCTCAGTTGTGTCCCACTCTTTGTGACCTCATGGCCTGCAGCACATCAGGCTTCCCTGTCCTTCACTATCTCTAGGAGTTTGCTCAAACTCATGTCCATTGAGTCAGGGATGCCATCCAACCATCTCAAGCCATTACATCTTTTCAATCAAAAGAGGTCCAGCTTGAAGAACGGCGCAGGCTGGTTCTCTGTGTTTCTAGAGATCAGCTCATGTGGTTTACATCCAAAGGCCTCCTGAGGGGATTTCCCTGATGGTCCAGTGATTAAGAATGCACCATGTAACACAGGGGAAACAGCTTCAATCCCTGGTCTGGGAACTAAGATCTCACATGCTGCGGGGCAACTGAGTCCACATGTCACAAATAGAGAATCCATACAGCACAGCAAAAGATCTCACATTATGCAACTAAGACCCAGTGCAGTCAAACAAACAAATATATATATATATATATATATATATATATATATTTAAAAAGGCCTCCTCGGATCATCACGTACACCAGCCCCCAGCAACCTATAACCTGTATTGAACATAGACTGGTGCTGGTGTGGGGTGGGAGGTGGGAAAGGGCTTCAGCATTGGGAGATCGTGTACACCTGTGGCTGATTCATGTCAACGTATGGAAAAACCAATGCAGTGTTGTAAAATGGAATAAAGTATTAAAAGAAAAAAAAGGCCTCCTAAGGAACAGGTATGGGGTTTGTCAGAAAGAAAATCATTTGTTGGTTGATGAGTGAGAACAGGTGTCAGACCCACAAGAAGGAAGAAGGAGGCCCTCATACAGAAAAGCGGATGAAAATACCAGCTGTTGTTCTACAGAGGTCAAATAAAACTTCTCTCCTGTGGTATTACGAGGCTTCTCAGGTGGTTCAGCTAGTAAACAACATGCCTGCCAATGAAGGAGATACAAGAGATGTGGGTTCAACACCTGGGTCAGGGAGATCCCTTGCAGAAGGAAATGACAACCCAGTCCAGTATTACCGTCTGGGAAATTCCATGGACAGAGGAGCTTGGCAAGCTGCAGCTCATGTGGTCACAAAGAGTAAGACATGACTGAGCATGCATGCATACACACACACACACACACACACACACACACACACACACACACACCCCTATGGTATCAGGTGGATGTCTCCCAGGCCAGTTCATTCTGAGCCATCACCATGAGGACAAAGGAACAGATTGTGAATTCTTGGAGAACACAGTACAGGCTGTATTTGCCATCACAACATCCATGCAGCCTATTCAGGAAGATAGCAGTTGACTGATTTAGTGAATGTTAATAAATAATACACATGTTTCAACATTAATACATGTTAATAATACACACAAAATAAACATAATTTAGGACTACGTTCTAATGGTAATTACCTCGACAGTGGTGGAAGCAACTAAATAAAACCAAAACAAATCTCTCTGGTTAATGAAAAGGCATGTATATTGGGTAACATACTCGAGAAGCAAATGCAGTATACCAGCTATGGGAAAATGGCTTGGATGCTCCCTGGATAGATATTATGTCAATTATTTTCTCCTCTGTAAAATGCAATTTTGATAGTACAGAAATGCAATAATTGTCTCAGGAAGATCACTCTCCAGAGAGGTTATGGTGTGATGAATTGTCACAGAGAATCTGCAGAGGAGAGCCAACCTGGGAAAGTAGATTAGGGGAAGTGGGGTGTTTGCTGGGATCAAGAACTGATGCTATCTTTGCTTTGAAAACAAGCCAGAAATGTGAGGGACCCTCAGTCCAGACTGCGAGTCCGGCACAAAGTGTGGACAAAAGGTGGCTAAAAGTCTTCTGGATGGACACAGGAGAACTCCAGGACAGACCCAGGAGAATTCTAGGACCAGACACAAGGGTCCACCAGGAAGAGGAAGCATCTCTAGGTGGCTGACACCACCCCCAAAATTGTTTTTGCAGAAAGAGAGCATCAGTTGGAGATGTGAGTCTAGAAAACTCAAGTCAAGGAAGAATTTGTAAGGACTGACTCTGGACAGCTGAACCAATGAAGAAGGAGACTTTGGTAGAAGGTACAGGTGTGGCTTTTGTTTTCTTTGCTGTGTTGTTGCTCCCATTTCAAGCTATGCTTCTGCATAGAGCACCCTGTGATGATGAGATGCCCTGGGGGCTGCACTGTCTCACGTGGATATTGGGTACCAGAAAAATGGACAGTGTGTCTAAGAACTGAACACATAATTTAAGTTAATTTAAATGTAAAGAGTCATCCATGTTTCTGAGTCACTGTATCAGACTGTACACATGGAGAGGCTCCAAAACCAGCACAGCAGTCAAGAAATTCAGGACAATTAGGGGTTTAGAGATAAACACGGACTAGAACCAAACTGACACAATTCCCAGAGGAGTCTAATGCTCCTAGCAAGTCTGGCAGAACAAACCCAAGTCACCCTCAGGCTAAGGATCTAAACATCTCGGTTTTCTTAGACACGCCCAACACAAGAAATGACCCACAGCGCATGGCTTATATACTGCAACCGAGAAGTCAGTCCAAGATCGGAAGTTGAGTTGCCTTTATAAATGTGAACTCTTTACTAAAATCAGTGTGCTTATTTATACATCTACTACGTAGTAGGCACAGATGAGTCCGTGGTAGGGTTATATGCCTACGTGCTATTAACTATACCAGCAGAGGGCTTAGGAGGCAAAGAAAGAAGAAGGAAAAGTATTAGCATCAAGGAACTGTCACCAGGTTTTTGCTGAATTTCAGAACTGCTGTGAACCAGTAACTTTGATGCATATCCTGGTTGTAAAGAGCAATCTGCACAAGTTAGGCTAAGCCTAACCCACCACTGGATAGTGAATGGATGTGAGTGTGTGTGTGCACGTGGTTGGCAGGGAGCAGACCAATGTCTCTTTAGTTCACAGCCCTTCAGATTGAGAGAAACTGTACTCAAGGAAGTAAACACAAAGAGACACAGGAGAGGATCATCATTTTCACATGCACTTCCATGACGGAGACGATGAGGTTCAGGATTTATGGCTGATGCTGTCCTTGGGTGACACTGTTCAGAGCTTTGGGATGTGGAGAGAACATTTTACATCTTGGAAGGATGTACATCACTAAAGGGCTAGGGGGTGGACTGTGTAGCAGACCTCAAAAATATCCCCCACCATTAGACTAACTACGCCGTTAGATAGAAGCCTCCCAAACTGAATTACGGTGGGCTGTACGTCCAGTGGGATGCAGCCCAAGTGACAGTGTGTGTCTCCTGAGGCTAGATAAGGCACTGCAGTTTCCATTGCGATCTCTGTCTTGGATTGCTGCCATGCTGTATGGACACTCAGCCCCGTGTAGAGCTCCCTGTGGTAAAGCAATGCATTCTGCTTCCCACAGCCACTACCGACCTTCCAGATCCCTAGTGAGCGGATCTGCCAGCCGCAGTTCAGCCTCTGTGATTCCTGATCTAACCAAAGACATGACAACAATCTCTTTAGAGACTTTAAGCCAGAACTACCTAGCTAAACCACTCCTATGTGCCTGTCCCACAGAAACTGACCAAAAGGATCAATGTTTACTGAATTTTAAGATGATGGCTTTCATAGTAATTCCTATACAGCAATAGATAATGCATGATAAAAAGCGAAATGGATTTTGTAACATGGAGTTGAAGATAATATACCAAAGAGGGTGGTGGTGTTTCCATGTGGACGCTGAGGTCTCTTGGATGGTGGTATGACCTGAAATAGATTACACTTGCCAAGTTCACCAATTCTTCAATATGTGTGGTTGACTGAATTGCTAGGAGGTCAAGGTTAGTAAAAATGAAGATAAAAAGCATAGCGAAATGAAGTTCAAACAATTGACTCCTCTCCCTTTTATTTTGCAAGGCAAAAGGTTAATTCCTGGAATGAAATTTTGTGTCCCATAATACTTATTCCCTTGAAGTTTTGTTGCTTCACAAATATAACAGCAGTCATAAAGACAATAAAAACGAGAAGTCACACAACCTCAACTTTTTAACACATGTACCCTTTAGATCTGACATAGGTTAACGTTTGTGGGTGTGTAAATGGAATCATCACATAGTTATAGCATTGGCAACATTTATATTTTCTTTTTTGAACTGATTACTCTGTGATAATCATTTCCATAATACTATACATTCCTCATAATTTTTATTTAAAGTAATTCCTTGAATGAATATAGAATAATTTGCTTAGCTATTCTTGTATTGCTGGCTTTGACTTTTACTTTTCCCCCAACTAAAAAACATGCTGTGTGGAGAGTGCCCTCCTAATTTTGAGTTATTTCTTCATGAAAATTTTTCTTGGGTGAAATTACTAGGTCAAAGGCCCTTGGCCATTTTAAATGGTAACAAAGCAAGTTTAATCCTCTTGGTTAAGACTTAGAATGAACTATGAGATGCTACGAAGATTCACTAAAATGGGAAAGAAGGAAAAGAGAGCTGGGCATCAGAAAATACCTACTAAATGGTGAGCCTACAGAGCAAAGGTAGAAACCATATGATCTTTGTTGTATCAAAGTCATTAGCATCTCTATGCTCAGAACATAGTTGGGGAGCCTTCTTATATTTCACCTCTATAAACTGTCTTCACTCTTCCACTGCCCCTCCCATCATCTGATTGGTCAGGGTTAATCAGAACTTAGCTACATCCTACAGCATGCCTGGGTACCTGTACCGGGCACAATTTAGAAGAGACAGCTTGCTCTTAGCATCAGACAGCCATCATACTGGAGTGATACATGGTATTACCCCCCCTGTAGAGGAGTGTAGCAGGAAGATCATTCTGTGTATCAGGGACCTAGGGAAGCCAGATGCAGATTTCAAAATTCATATGTCTTCATTCAGAGCCAATCAAGCAGGGAGGTCTTAATGTGTCATAATCAGAACTATGAACTATTGACTCCTAATTCTTCAATATGTGTGGTTGACTGAATTGCTAGGAGGTCAAGGTTAGTAAAAATGAAGATAAAAAGCATAGCGAAATGAAGTTCAAGCAATTGACTCCTCTCCCTTTTATTTTGCAAGGCAAAAGGTTAATTCCTGGAATGAAATTTTGTGTCCCATAATACTTATTCCCTTGAAGTTTTGTTGCTTCACAAATATAACAGCAGTCATAAAGACAATAAAAACGAGAAGTCACACAACCTCAACTTTTTAACACATGTACCCTTTAGATCTGACATAGGTTAACGTTTGTGGGTGTGTAAATGGAATCATCACATAGTTATAGCATTGGCAACATTTATATTTTCTTTTTTGAACTGATTACTCTGTGATAATCATTTCCATAATACTATACATTCCTCATAATTTTTATTTAAAGTAATTCCTTGAATGAATATAGAATAATTTGCTTAGCTATTCTTGTATTGCTGGCTTTGACTTTTACTTTTCCCCCAACTAAAAAACATGCTGTGTGGAGAGTGCCCTCCTAATTTTGAGTTATTTCTTCATGAAAATTTTTCTTGGGTGAAATTACTAGGTCAAAGGCCCTTGGCCATTTTAAATGGTAACAAAGCAAGTTTAATCCTCTTGGTTAAGACTTAGAATGAACTATGAGATGCTACGAAGATTCACTAAAATGGGAAAGAAGGAAAAGAGAGCTGGGCATCAGAAAATACCTACTAAATGGTGAGCCTACAGAGCAAAGGTAGAAACCATATGATCTTTGTTGTATCAAAGTCATTAGCATCTCTATGCTCAGAACATAGTTGGGGAGCCTTCTTATATTTCACCTCTATAAACTGTCTTCACTCTTCCACTGCCCCTCCCATCATCTGATTGGTCAGGGTTAATCAGAACTTAGCTACATCCTACAGCATGCCTGGGTACCTGTACCGGGCACAATTTAGAAGAGACAGCTTGCTCTAGCATCAGACAGCCATCATACTGGAGTGATACATGGTATTACTCCCCCTGTAGAGGAGTGTAGCAGGAAGATCATTCTGTGTATCAGGGACCTAGGGAAGCCAGATGCAGATTTCAAAATTCATATGTCTTCATTCAGAGCCAATCAAGCAGGGAGGTCTTAATGTGTCATAATCAGAACTATGAACTATTGACTCCTTTGGTGGCAGAATCTGCCTGCAACGCTGGAGACCAGGGTTTGATCCCTGGGTCAGGAAGATCCTCTGGAGAAGGGAATGGCAACTCTCTCCAATATTCTTGCCTGGAATTCCCAGTATTCTTGGGAGAATCCCATGGGCAGAGGAGCCTGGTGGGCTACAGTCCACTGGGTCTCAGACAGAACTGAGTAACTAACATCCAAACTAAAAACAGAAAAATAAATGTTTTATGTCAAGACTGTATCCTCCAGTCAACTTTTTAATGTTGGGTCAATTTCCCCACCTTTCTAGTTAGCATGATTTTAAGTATACATTGGCATCTCTTATCTCAAGCTTAGGGCCAGAAAAAACCTAAGGGTCAGAGGTTACAAGTGGGTCTGTTCACGTGTAGATCTCAGTCTTTGGATGAAGAAGGTTAATCACCCTCTTTCCATACACTCTCCACTAGCGCCATCTTCTTATTTTGTCCTTCAGACCACAGGTGCCCAAAGAGTAGTTTGCACGACTATTTAGATTCGGCACAGGATGCTCCCCAAGCATGGAGATCACAGCTTGGCATTTGAACTGTGTCACATGCGGAGAACATGGGGTGTAACCCACAGAGAGAAGCACGCAGCCTGCCCCCCACCCCACCCCCACTAGAGCCCCCACTTGGGCGGTGCTGCCTGCTCCAGAAGGCTTCACACAGATTACGAGCTCGTTTGTTCTAGCGCAGTTGTTCATTGCTTCTAGTGTTTTGAAACAGATGTGTCCTTTATAGAAAGTGGTCCGGTCTTAAAGCCCCTTAATTATTTTTCAGTTGGATCAGCTATTTTACAATAATTAAAACACGCACACAGTATCATAGCACGTGGGGCTTCAGTCTGTAAACTCTTAGAAAGGTGAAACTGCTGAGAAGGGTAACTGGTATCCTGGAATCATCCTCACAAACAGCTGTGAAGGTCTGGACGAGAGCTTTCCACAGGCACAGATGCACCAGCCACAGCCAAGAAAAATGCTGCTGAGGATGCAGAAAATGCTATGGGTAAAAATAATACCAACCTAATGGCATCTCCTGGAAATTTTCATAAACTTATAGCCAGGCGACAAAGATGTGGGGCATGGTGTGTGTTGGAGGCATGGCAAGGGGAATTGGTTGTGTGATAAGGAGACTGAAGGATGCTGTGTCTCAGGTGTACCAGAGCCTGAAGCTGGCTTATCATCATTCTCAAGAATAGCTCCATGGGCTTCTCTGATGGCTCAGTGGTAAAGAATCCGCCTGCCACTGCAGGAGACATGGCTCTGATCCCTGGTCCTGGAAGATCCCACATGCTGCCAAGCAACCAAACCTCTGTGCCACAAATACTGAGCCTGTCTCTGGAGCCTGGGAACCACAACTACTGAGCCCACATGCTCCAACCACTGAAATCCACACGCCCTAGAGCCCATGTCCACTCAGGAGAAGCCACCACAGTGAGAAGCGTGAGCACTGAAACTAGAGAGTAATCCCTGCTTGCTGCAACTAGAGAAAACCATGTGCAGCAGTGGAGACCCCGCACAGCCAAATCCAAAATAAACTCTAAAAAGTACTTATCAAAAACATTAAGAAGTGAATATATTAAAAAAAGAATATCTTGAGTCTCTCTGAGCTGTGTGGTACCAGCAAAATCAGAGGTCCTCTCTGCGCTCTCAGCTTTGCTTCTGAGTGTTGGTTCAACCCAGTCACTTCCTCAACTGATTTTGACAAATACTGATTCAGCTTTTACTATAGGGATACATTCAAGAAGAAGGCAGGCATTTTTATTTGATTTTTATTTGCTTCCTCCTGGGGTCGGGGGGGGGCAGAAAACACAAACCTGGATCAGTGTTTGAGGGATATAAGCTTTCACTTCTACGTTTCAATCATGTTTAGAAGAATCAGGCATCGAAAGAGAAGGACGGAGTGTCAAAAAGAAGGATGCTGTAAGTAGGACAGACTTGCTGCACTGCCTGAATTTTTAATTATTTTTTTTTCCTTGGGAGTATAGCTACTCTAGACTGTTGCGTTGGTTTGTGCTGCACAACAGAGTGAACCAGCTATATGCATACATATATCCCCTCCCTCCTGAGCCTTGCTTCCCCACCATCTCACCCCTCTAGGCCATCACAGAGCATCAAGCTGAGCTCCCTGTGTTACACAGCAGGTTCCCACTAGCTATCTGTTTTATACACAGTAGTGTATATAGGACAGACTTACAGGACTACCTGAATTTTTACTGAGGGAAAAAAAAATAAACACATGTACTGTGTATCTAGGTAAGTGTCTCCTTAATTAGTGTCTGTTTATCCCCCGTGCCTTCACCACGGTCTCCACTGGGGGAAGGACCTGATAAATTAGGCTCATTCTCACGTTTCCAAAACCTTGCCCTGTGTCTGGCACATCATAACATACATATTCCAACAGCATATATTGGTTGAATAAGTAGATTTCATATTAAATAAAATACTTTGCATATAGGTAGACAAAGCAGCCCAAGGTGTTAAATTTGTTCTGCCCTTAGACATTCTTCAATGTTGCTTCAGACTATTTCTGTACCATCTGCAGTAGCAAGGAAGAAAGGCCTGGGGACCCCCTCAGTATAATTTATTATATTTATGTAGTACCTATCACCTTGTGACTATATCTAGGTCAGCAATTTCCCAAAGTTTGCTTCATAATATCCCAGAGTATCTCTGTGGGGCCACTATGTCTTAAAATAGTCTCAAAATAAAATTAAGTTTCATACCAGTTAATTTTTAAAAATAAACATGGCCCGTGGAGGGAAAGCTTTATAAAACCAAGAATATAATTCAAAAATACAATATTACTTAGGAAGCTGGCAACCAGAGACCTATGTTGATTCCAAGGTAATTATTGATTCATTTATTTTTCCAGCAAATATTTGTTAAATAGTTTCCTATGTCGGACATTGTACCGGGCACTTGACCTTTACTGATGTGCAACCCTTGTCCTGGCTCTAAAGGGCGGTGTGATGGTGGTGCAGTAGGATGTGAACTCAGAAGGCTCAAATCCAGCATTTCTTAAATGTCAGTATAAGTTATATAGAGTGTGCTATCCTGTGTCCTATCTTTTCCTGATGTCTATATTCCTCATAAGTATTAATAACAAAATCTGAGGAAGCGTCTGATACAAGTCATTCAGTATCTCCTGAGTCTTAAAGATCGTGTCCTGGGACTTCCCTGGTGGACCAGTGGTGAGGCCCTCCCCTTCCAGGGCTGTGCAGCTGCTGCTGCTAAGTCGCTTCAGTCGTGTCCGACTCTGTGCAATCCCACAGACGGCAGCCCACCAGGGACTCTCCCTGGGACTCTCCAGGCAAGAGCACCGAAGTGGGCTGCCATGTCCTTGTCCAATGCATGCATGCATGCTACATTGCTTCAGTCGTGTCCGACTCTGTGCGACCCCATGGACAGCAGCCCTCCAGGCTTCTCAGTCCACAGGATTCTCTAGGCAAGAATACTGGAGTGGGTTGCCATTTCCTTCTCCAGGCACGGGGTGCAAATTCTACCCCTGGTCAGAGAACTAAGACCTCACATGCTTTGTAGCAAAAAAAAAAAAAAAAAACCCCAAAACATGAAACAGAAGCAATATTGTAACAAATTCTATAGACTTTAAAAACCAGTTCAGTTCAGTTTAGCTCCTCAGTCCTCTCTGATTCATTGAGACCTCACGGGCTATAGCACACCACTCTTTCCTGTCCACCACCAACTCCCAGAGCCTACTCAAATTCATGTCCATCGAGTTGGTGATGCCATCCAACCATCTCATTCTCTGTCGTCCCCTTCTCCTCCCACCTTCAATCTTTCCCAGCATCAGGGTCTTTTCCAGAGTCAGTTCTTCACACAGGTGGCCAAAATATTGGAGCTTCAGCTTCAGCAGCAGTCCTTCCAATTACTATTCAGGACTGATTTCCTTTAGGGTTGACTGGTTGGATCTCCTTGCAGTCCAAGGGACTCTCAAGAGTCTTCTCCAACACCACAGTTCAAAAGCATCAGTTCTTCAGAGCTCAGCTTTCTTTATAGTTCAACTCTTACATTCATACATGACTACTGGAAAAATGATAGCTTTGACTAGATGGACCTTTGTTGGCAAAGTAATGTCTCTGCTTTTTAATATGCTGTCTAGGTTGGTTGTAGTTTTTCTTCCAAGGAGCAAGCATCTTTCAATTTCATGGCTACAGTCAGCATCTGCAGTGATTTTGGAGCCCTCCTAACATAAAGTCTCTCATTGTTTCCATTGTTCCCTCATCTATTTGCCATGAGCTGTTGGGACCGGATGCCATGACCTTAATTTTCTGAATGCTGAGTTTTAAGCCAACTTTTTCACTCCCCTCTTTCATTTTCATCAAGAGGCTCTTTAGTTCTTCTTTGCTTTCTGCCATAAAGGTGGTGTCATCTGCATATCTAAGGTTACTGATATTTCTCCTGGCAATCTTGATTCTAGCTTGTGTTTCTTCCAGTCCAGCGTTTCTCATGATGTACTCTGCATATAAGTTAAATAAGCATGGTGACAATATGCAGCTTTGACATACTCCTTTCCCGATTTGGAACCAGTCTGTTGCTCCATGTCCAGTTCTAACTGTTGTTTCTTGACCTGCACACAGATTTCTCAGGAGGCAGGTCAGGTGGTCTGGTATTCCCTTCTGTTTAAGAATTTTCCACAGTTTGTTGTGATCCACACAGTCAAAGCTTTGGCATAGTCAATAAATCAAGAGTAGATGTTTTTCTGGAACTTTCTTGCTTTTTCAATAATCCAATGGATGTGGACTTTAAACATGGTCCACATTTAAAACAAACAAACAAACAAACAAAAACAACTTTGCCCTGACCCATGGATTCACTTCTGCAGCAAAGACTATGAAATCAAGGTGACCAGACCAGTCAACTTTTAGTTAGGTGCTTGCAGCTCCTGACACTTGGCATGTCTCAGAGGCAGGCACCGGAAAGCCCAGCTAAACCTCCTGACCAGTCCACCAAGTTCTTCATCTGAATACATTTCTCTCTTCCAAGCACATTTGGGTCAAAATCTGGAGACATTTTTAATGCTGTATGATATCAGAAAGAGCATCTTCCTTGAAATCACAAAGATGTGAGCTTAAATCCCAGTTCTTCCCCTGGTTCACACAGAGCAATATAGCTAGATTTCTCCTCCCGTGAAAGGAAGGTAGGTCTAACCTCTTAGAACTGTTACGAGAATGAAATGAGAACACATAGAAGGCTCTTAAAATAGTGCCAAAGACAGTGAAGTTATTCAGTAAGTTTTCCTCCATTCATATACTACTGTAAGCTATTATTATATTATGATTTCTGACTCTACTCCCTAAAACTGCGCAAACAATGGCATTGTTCTCAGTATATTTTAAGATGATCATCCACTTAAAATCATGCCATTATAATAATTAAAAAACGACCTGCCTTAGTGAATGGTACAAGATAATGGTGTGATTCTCTGGGCTGTGACTGTCTGGCCGGTGATATTACTAGAGTGCTGCAGGTGTAGATGCTAACAGATCATTTCAGAGACAAGATAGTGATCTAACTGATAGTGCAGAGGCTGTCCTGACACTCAGTCATATATAATTTTTATAATTGTTCTTATATTTTATCATTGTTATTGTTTTATAATTGTTCATTACATATTCAAGTTCAAGTTCACTACATATATTCAAGTCAAGTTCAGTCGCTCAGTCATGTCCAACTCTTTGTGACCCCATGAATCACAGCGCGCCAGGTCTCCCTGTTCATCACCATCTCTCGGAGTTCACTCAGACTCACATCCATCGAGTCCTTTATAAACAATTTATAATTGTTATTGTTTTATAATTGTTATTGTTTAGTTTCTCAGTCATGTCCAACTCTTTCTGACTCCATGGACAGCAGCATGCCAGGCTTCCCTGTCGTTCACCATCTCATGTTTTATAGACAAATGTTTATATACATACATATGAATACATGTGTATTCAAGGGCCAAAAGATTTGTTTAGGCTTTTCCATAAGATGTCTTATAAAACCCAAACAAACTTTTTAGCCAATCCATGTATGTATCCTATATACATATACTTATATATACATACATGCATACATATATATACATACACACACACACATATATATGGGCTTCCCTGGTGACTCAGCTGGTAAAGAATCTGCTTGCAGTGCAGAAGACTTGGGTTTGATCCCTGGGTTGGGAAGAACCCACTCCAGTATTCTTGCCTGGAGAATCCCCACGGTCAGAGGAGCCTGGAAGACTGCAGTCCATAGGGTTGCAAAGAGTCTGACACAACTGAATGACAAAGCAGAGTGTATATATATGTATATATATATGTATATATATACACACACACATATGGATTGAACTATATCTGTAGGCTTCTCTGGTGGCTCAATCAGTAAAGAATCCACCTTCAATGCGGGAGACCCAGGTTCAGTCCCCTGGGTTAAGAAGATTTGCTGGAGAAGGAAATGGCAGTCCACTCCGGTATTCTTGCCTGGACAATTCTATGGACAGACAAGCCTGGTGGGCTATATAGTCCATGGGATTGCAAAGAGTTGGACATGACGGAAGTGACTTAGATGCATGCATACATGCATTGAAATAGTTAATAATTCTTTGAAAAATTGAAGTAAAATGCAGTAATGTGAGAATATTATGTATTAAGACATC
Organism: Madoqua kirkii; assembly: GCA_006408675.1. Lineage (NCBI taxonomy): Eukaryota > Metazoa > Chordata > Mammalia > Artiodactyla > Bovidae > Madoqua > Madoqua kirkii. The sequence continues at coordinate 47,731 of SJYC01055469.1, read as the reverse complement.
TGTTACCATCACTAATCCAAAAGGGGTTATCAATGTGATTGGTCATATTTCTGACATTCAGATGTCACACACTTGGATGGGGCTCCTCCACTCTATGCTCAGAGATGAGCCTCAGCTCTGCCTCTCCCTGCTTGACAATGCCAGTTATTACTTCCAGTTGCTGAACCATATGGCAAATGGTGAATACTTAAGATTTAGATTCAAAAAGATGTAGGGGGGGGCCCATTAAGGATATGCATACCCCAGCTTAGCTTTACCCAACTCTGCTTGGGATTTGTTGGGAATTGGAACAGCCAATAATAAAGTGATCATTCCCACTCCATGCCCTGCCATCAATCCTCTGACATCTCCCTCCAAGGGGAGATTACAGGAAAGGAAACTTAGGCATTTCTGGGCTCATCTCATCTTACCCTACTTTCACTGATGACATCACTGTGCATCTTAAGGGATGTCTGACCTTTCAAATAGCAAAACTGGGCCTCAGCAAGAAGCCAGAATCCCGGGAACAGAGTATTTATTGTATTAACAACAGAAGAGAAAGGTTACCACTCAGTTTGCCATTTGAGATCTTAGCCAGGTCTTTCTGGCTGAACATATTTTCAGAAATTACACAAAAATCATTAGTGGTGTCATGGAACTTTCTTTCCTGAAAATGTTTTTAAAAAGTAGATCACACCAGTCAGAATGGCTGTGATCCAAAAGTCTACAAGCAATAAATGCTGGAGAGGGTGTGGAGAAAAGGGAATCCTCTTACACTGTTGGTGGGAAGGAAACTAGTACAGCCACTATGGAGAACAGTATGGAGATTCCTTAAAAAACTGGAAATAGAACTGCCTTATGACCCAGCAATCCCACTGCTGGGCATACACAACGAGGAAACCAGAATTGAAAGAGACACGTGTACCCCAGTGTTCATCCCTGCACTGTTCATAATAGGCAGGACATGGAAGCAAGCTAGATGTCCATCAGCAGACGAATGGATAAGAAAGCTGTGGTACATATACACAATGGGGTATTACTCAGCCATTAAAAAGAATACGTTTGAATCAGTTTTAATGAGATGGATGAAACTGGAGCTGATTATACAGAGTGAAGTAAGCCAGAAAGAAAAACACCAATACAATATACTAATGCATATATATGGAATTTAGAAAGATGGTAACGATAACCCTGTATGCGAGAAGCAAAAGAGAGACAGATGTATAGAACAGTCTTTTGGACTCTGTGGGAGAGGGCGAGGGTGGGATGATTTGGGAGAACGGCACTGAAACATGTATAATATCATAAGAAACGAATCGCCAGCAGAGGTTCGATGCAGGGGGCAGGATGCTTGGGGCTGGTGCACTGGGATGACTCGGAGGGATGGATGTGTGGGGAGCAGGGATGGGAGGGGAGTTTGGGATTGGAAATACGTGTATACCCGTGGAGGATTCATGTTGATGTGTGGCAAAACCAATACAACATTGTAAAGTAAAAATAATAATAATAAAATTTTTTAAGTAGATCATCCTTCTCATCTCCTCAATCACGTTAAAGGGACATATGTACTGTTCTTCCTGGAATCAAAAGGAAAACTCAAATTTCTGCATTAAAATACAATACAGGACATGATCACAGGGGCTGATCTAACATGGTACTCCATATTTTTCCAAATGGGGGCCTGTCTTTCTGAAGTTAAATCAAACCACTTCCCAAGGAAGTGCCCCCCATGTCCATACTAAAAGCAGCCATAAAAATGCCCTGTTGTGTCCCACAACATCCACATGACATACAGGGATACAAGATGTTTATATGTCACTTCTATCTTGCCACAAACCCAGCTCAAATTCTAGGAGATAAGAAAAGACTCTTCTCTTACGCAGGTCTTTGCAATATCGTACACAACACAGACACTCTTTCAAGTTATGTGTGGTCACACATGCTGAGGGACCTTTGTAACTCAGCATCTGCTCTGATCTGGGCACTGAAGCCTCATTTGTCTATTCTGGCCATTGTTATTATTCACTGTATTTTAAAATAGAGTGTGGGTTTGCAGAGATCATAGAGAATAAGCAGATGATTAAATGATGGAGAATGTGTAAACTGTGAGGCATCTCCTCTCTCTGCCAGTCCAGTGTGTTCTGGCTCATCTCTTACACGTTCTTGTCCATCTATGGATTATAGATGGAGTTTTCCAGAAGTCACTAAGGTTGCCCCTTGTTACTTCATTTAGATGCTTTGGCCTCCCTGCTTGAAACTCCTAGAACATTATCCCACCGTCCACCTGCAGCATCTTAAACTAGTCCATCCTGGTACTTGGGCTCAACTTTCTCCTGTGTCTGCCTCCTAGCCAGGCCTGATGGCAGCCAGGTCATGGTGAACATAGGGTCAGTAGGGCTGAGTGTGCAGCGGCAATGCCAATCGGTTCAGTTGACTCTCTTTTTCCTATTACTGGAGAGGCAGCAAGCATCCGCAGTGTGTGGTGGCACACAGCAAGCATTCAGGATCTGATGCTTGTTGATGGAGGCTGAGTTGCTGCTGCGGAGACCCACACAGGACTCGGCTGGGAAACACACAGAGGTTTAAGGGCCCACGATGGTAAATAAACATGTGCAAATTAATACAGCACAAATTGCACAGATAAACTTTCTGGGGACACAGAGAATACAAAGTGGGACAATCCTCCAGAGATTGAGAGTTATAAATATTCACTAGAGACCACGATGGAGAACTGAGTTAGAATGAGGATTCTTGAGTGCACTCCCTGAAGTGAAGAAGGCCTCATAAATAGCACACAGAGGAGAGGAATCACCCTGGGGTAAGTGTTCTAAACTGAGTGGATGGGGCTCACACTCAGCATTTCTTTTCAGCATCCATTTTCACACTCACAAGGCCACACACATATTCTGAGATTCACCTGAAACACAGACTTCACAGTGTGTTGCTGTGTTTTCGGGGTGCACACTTGTTTACAGGAGGAAGATTTGGAATCAAATTCCTTTAAGCCAAGGCCTCTGAAACCCGGGGCCCAGCTTGCCAGACACTTCATTCCGAGGAAGCCGTAAGAGCGGCCTCGCAGGCCACGGTCCATGAAACCCATCAGCGCGAGTCTTTGATGGAGATGAATTATAGTTGATGAATGATTAAAATACGGTTAATGATGGTATCAAGGTACTTGAGGCTGCAAAGGGGAACTTTGAACATGAGATGTTACCAGCCGCTTCAGAGTCTTAGGCACTTGTCAGCTGGATGTTTTTTAAAGGTGCATTAGCTTCATCCAGCATCCATGTAACCTTTCTCCGCTCCCTTGCTCTGTTTCCGTGGCAACCATTTAAAAGTCTGCAAAAGGCACTGCTGTCTTGAAAAGAAAAGGACAATGGTCGGCAGCTTCCTCTCTTTCTTTGGGGTTTGCCTCCATCTTCCCAACCACTTTCCTGGCTCTTGGAGGCTCTCCAGACTCCAGAGCTGGCTCACCTCAGATGCGCAGCTCTGGCTAATAAAGGAGGTGGATGCTGGCTGGGGAGAAGCTGCTTCTTTGAGATGATAACTCAGGGTCAACACAGAGGCCCTGTGGCTGGGTGGACCACTATTGAGAGCAGAAATAGAGCCTCAGATGCTCTCAATAAAGTGTCTATCTCGCCTCCAAACCTCTCGTCTCACAAAGTTGTTTTTTACTCACTCAGTCACGTCCGACCTATTGCAACCCCATGGACTGTAGCCCGTCAGGCTTCTCTGTCCATGGGATTTTCCAGGTAGGAGTACTGGAGTGAGCTGTCATTTTCTTCTCCAGGGTATCTTCCTGACCCAGGGTTGAACCAGCATCTCTTATGTCTCCTGCATTGGCAGGCACGGTCTTTACCACTGAGTCACCGGGGAAGCCCGGCCTCAGGAAGAGACTTGTGTAAAAGGCAGTGAGTGCTGCTGGTGGCCAGCTGCCAGGCAAGGGAGCTGGCTCCTGGAGCTAGAGGACGAGGAGGCTCTCATCCTGAGGACTGCAGTACAAACTGAGCAAGACTGGCTGTCTTGAGGGACCCTAGAGCCCAGCACCTTCACATTTGTCCTACCTCCCACCAGACCTTCTGTGACATGTTTTTTTCTAACCAAAAATGTCCTTGTCTCACCAAGCCCCAGCTCCAGGAAGCATACAGGAGAAATGCTATGTTCTACAGGATTCCCTGTCACTCTCAGAACAAAGGTGCAGCTAACAAAGGTCAGAGCAGTTTCCTTTCCTGCACTGATCACCAAAGACCCTTTTCGATGGAAGGAAAGGCAGAGATGAGCACCAGAGGTACATCAGGAATTGTGTTAAAGGGCATGCACAGTCACCGCCTTTGATTCATGGACAACTCTGAGGGCGAATCCTTCCCACCTGTGCTTGCGTTCACTCCACCCTTCCCACCCTCCCAACTCTTAGAGTAAGTTTTTTGTTTTGCTGGGATCCATCAGCTTCCTGGAGCTGGTCTCAATCCCAGGTCTAAGTCCTTGGCATCTCACCAAAGGGCCGACATGGCAGAGATGGCCAGAAGTGGGACAAGGTCTCTTATGTGAGATGGATACAGATAAGTAAGTCCTCTGAAGCCCACTCTTCTGAGTAATACTGATCTAACAGGGGAGATCCCATAAACCTCCTTACGACTGATGTTATTTCAATTATGTAGTATCCTCGAAGCTGGCTTTCAGAATAATTGATTCCTGAGTGTGTTAAGGTCTTCCAAATACTTGGCAAGCTAAGAAATAAACTAGGAGCACTGGAGAAGGAAGTGGCAACCCACTGGAGGTTGCACTGGCAACCCTCCAGTATTCTTGCCTAGAGAATCCCATGGACAGAGGAGCTTAGTGGGCTACAGTCCACGGGTCGCAAAGAGCCAGGCACAACTGAGCGACTTTCCTTTCACTATGAAATCCACATCTGTCCTGAAGTACAGCCCTCCAGGGCAGGTGTGGACCAGCCCTGTGGACTCTCCCTGGATGTCTTAGAACTGGGAGTACATATCTGCTCTTGAATAGGGCGCTTGTGACCTTGGACTGCTTCTCTGAACCTTTGCTGCCATATGTATAAAATGAAGATAACAGTAATTTCTTCCTCAAATTACTACGAGGATTAAGTAAGATAGTGTAAGCACAACTCATGTCAGATAATAATGGTAACCACTATTATCAGCTTATATTATAATTGGGGTGGTAATAATTAAAAGACCAGGTATGAGATTGTAAAATTCTAAAGGAAGAGGCTTATTTTACAAAACCACTGATGAAAGGGAGATGAATATGAGCTGGTGCTCAGGACAAATTCATAAAGACATTGGGTCTGACCTAGGATGATTAAATGTAGAACAGAAAGTGAGAGGTATTCCAGGTGGCTGTGGAACTCATGAGCAAATGAAGCTGGGAATAAGTAGGTTTACAGATGCCAGTCTGGTCAAAGGGGAGGAGCCATTGACCAGTGGAAGAAGAATATGCTGTCCCAGGAAGATGGGCTGGTTGTGGAAAGTCTTACAGAGAGCATTTGTCCCCCTGGACAAGGTCAGTTACTGCAGCATCTTTGTCAGTTGGATCCAATAGGTGGATCCTAGGAGACTCTAGGAATCCAAGGAAGTCAAGTACTTCCAGACTCAGAAAACCTTGGGACCACTAGGAACCAATGCAGGTGTGGGCGATCAACCTAGAGGATCTCTGGTCCTCACGTTTCTATGTCTGATAACACTTTTTACTTGATAATACAGAAGAAGACCGACGGGACCTCAGAAGACAGGACTCTGGGCGGAAGGGCAGATTATAAAGAGATAAAAAGATAACTAGAGTAACCTAGATCATAAAGAGGTATTAGCTCTGTCAAGAAGAATTCATTCTCAGAAGTGGATTTCAGACAGGTTAATTGAGGCTACAACTTGCTGTCTTGATGACTTAGTGATATTTTAATGAGATTAGCAAGGAAGTACCTCAAGAGTTTGTGTCATTCTGCACCAAACCCTTACCTTAACACCAAGAGGTTCTATGTAGTTATCTGATGATACTTTTCCCCCTCCTACTCCTATTTCCTTTTTTTTTTCTTTTTTAAGAAGAGATTGAAATCAAAAGTGACCCTAAGATTATTCAACATTGATTCTTCCAAAAGTGCTGCCAGGACAGAAGAGTGTTAGGATGGGATTAAATACTCAGGGAATTGTTGAAACATTAACACAAGGTTTGGGAATTCTGTTCATTTCAGTGAACCATGCCGATCCAGCTCTCTGCTGACCTTATGGAATCCTGTCTGCTTTATTGTGTCCTCTTGTCTTTCTACACCTTCAATCATCCCCAATACTCTCAAATGTCTGTATCTACAGCATGCTATTCTAGGGTCTAGAAATATGTTAATGACCACAACAAAATCCCCAGCTTCATGGAAGCTTTCTTCTACTAGAGGACTCAAGTTAAAAACAATATAATGGAGATATCTGTATAGAGCTATGAAGAAAAGCAAGCAGGGGCAGAGTAGAGTGATGCAAAGGGCCTGGCCGCTCAGGGCAATGCAGAGAGCAGGTGGGTGAAGGAGAGAGAAGACTGGAGAGAGAGGAGGTGGAGGTGCACCGGAGAGGCATGAAGAAAGGACTGTGCTTAGCTTGAAAGTCCAGTTCTGGGACTCTGGCTTTTATTTTGAGACAAATACAAAGCTATTGGAGAGTTTGGAACAAAGGAGAAATACAAACATCTCTGTGTCCTAACAAGGCTTCTCTCCTGCTCTGCTGCAAGGTTATATGCTGAAGGGGCTTACAGGCAGATGCAGAGAGGCCAGACAGAAGATGGCCACGTGCTGCAGGGGTAAGACTGCAGAGCTTTGGACCCACTGAGATGAAAGAATTAAGACATGTAAAGACACTGGATGAATTCTGGAGCTAGAACTGGGGCGACTTGATGGATTAGATATTTGGGTATACAATATAAAAGAAAAGCCAAACATAGAACAAGGCCTTTGGGCCTGAGAAATAAGAAAAGAATTGCTATTCAAGGAGACAAGGGGACAGAAGGAAAAGCAGGTTGACAGGCACTTGAGGGGTGGTGGAGGAATGAAAACCTAGAGACCCAAGAGGTTAATTTTTGACAAGTTAGGAAAACCTGTTAGACATTCACACAGAAAGTGATAGAGGCGGCTGAATACACAACTTGGATTTCAGGAGGTGGTTTGGGGCTAAATCTATAAATGTGGATAATCTCAGCACACTGATGACATTTAAAATCATGACACTGCATGAAGGTGCCTGGAGACTCACAGAGAGGAGAAGAGAAGAAAATCAGAACTGAGCCCCGAGAACCCATGAGTGAGGACTGGGAAATATGAGTTCAGGGAAGAGAAGATGGGAAGAGGAAGAGTTTGGGGTGACATTCCAGAGACCAAGTCATGGAAGTTTTAAAAATGAGTAGGGATATCATGCAAAGTGGGACCATGGACTTCGGTAGAGTGGGAGTCATCAGTGTAACTTTGGAAAGTCAAGCGTAACTGGAAAGATGATAGGAATGTGTTACGAGCTGAAGGTTTGTGTCCCAGTGAAAGGCATGTGTTGAGACCCTAGTCCCCCGTGTGATATTAGGAGGTGTTACGAGATGGGCCTTTTGGGGGTAGTGAGAATTAGGTGAGGTCACAAGGGTGGGGCCCTCATGATAGGATTAGTGCCCTCAGAAGAGACAATGGGGTGCATGTGAGGACTCAGTGAGAAGCCAGGAAGGGAGCCCTCACCAGGAACTGAGTCAGCCAATACCTTCACCTCGGATGTCCAGACTCCAGAACCTCGAGAAAACAGATTTCCGTGTTTGATCCGCCCAGTCACTGGTACTGGCAACCTGAACTGACTAATACACTATGGAAGCCGGGTCTGAGTATATTTCAGAGAAAACTAGAAGAAACTGCAAAGAGTGAATAGAGAAAATCCTCTTTAGGAATTTTCTGTAACATGGAGATGAGAAAGCTGGAAGATGGTTATAAGGTCAGGAAACGTGTTTAACAATGGAAAATATCAGCCTATGGGTCTGCTGAAGAGAACAACTCATCAGAGAAGGGATACTGATGACCCCTTTTCACAGGAGAAAGGACAGGAGACAGGATCTGGAGCACAGCTGGAAGGTGAGCCAATGACTCAAACAAATACCTGGAGACCTAGTCAGAAGAGAGGAAGGCAAAGGACTGGGCTAGCAGACTTGGTGGAAAGGTAAGGGCATGCTCACCTTGATCACAGCAGCCACATTCACACTGAAATGGCAACAAGTCAAGAATGAGGAGGCAGAGTGAAGCTTGGCCTCCTGAGCATCATTTTATTGAATCTCACTTATGCATACATGCCTATTTGTCTAGCGATGGATTTGAATATTCTGTACAAATCCAGCGACAACGTTTTAATGAAAAAAAGGAAAACAAGAGATGTTAACCTGCTGAAACAATAATCCTGCCTCAATGACGGATACCAGCCTTGGCAACACAGAATGTTTCTGCCCATCCTCCCAGGCTTGCCCTAGGGGTATTAACATAGTATATCCTAAGCTTTTGGGTAGATAATTCACATTCCCTCTGAGAGCAATGTAATCAGCCAAGCTGCTTTAGTGACCCACCAGTTATCTAGAGGACAGAGTACATGTTCATCAGTGCCATCTCTTCTCTGGGGGTCAGGAAGCAAGAGCAGAATCAGAGTTTGTGTGTGCAGTTGAGGCCAAAACTCAGCCCCCACGTGCCTTCCTTTACCAAGCACAGCTCCTCTCCCTCACCTCCTACTGGGCCCCCTTCTCTCTTCTTTATGGCCTCTGGCTGTGTTTGCAGCTCCCATTGTTGCATGACTGGGTACCGAGATCCTGAGATGCTCAGCAATCTCCCTAAGGCACTCTGGCACAAACCCCTAGATATGCATCTGAAAAGAGGGGCATAGTATGGATGAGAGCCCCCAGTCTTGGTGATGATCACTTAAAAGATGGTGAGATGTAATAAAAATCCACAAAACGTGAGGAGAGTTCAATCAAATACGAGATTCACCATCTCCTTATCTGTGGACCATGGGCTGAGGTTCTGCTTATAACATGAGGCTCCATTTGCTCAGCACTCTTTTTTTTTTTTTTCTCTTTTCATGGCCAGGAAAGCACTTCAAATCCATGATCTCATTCCATATTTCACTCCAAATTCAAGATATAGAAATTATTAGCCTCATTTTCCGAACAAGGAAGCTGAAACTTGAAGAGGTGGTAAAACTCGGCCAAGGCCAGGCCACTGGGAAGTGGCAGAGCGGGAATTAGCCAAGCTCCATCTGCATTGGAAGCCCTACGCTCTCTGGCGTAATTCACCTCCTGAGTCTGTACGTCCTCCCCTGGATGTTGTTGATTCAAGCTGCTGTGTGAAAGAGGAGCTCAGGTCAATACATGAGTTGCTGGAGATGGAAGGTCCAGTACTCCTGTCTCTCAGCATCTGTGCTGACAGCTATGAAGAGAAGTCAGTCGTTACAGGTACAAAGCCTAGTGGCACTGTCTCAGCATTGCAGGGGGCAGAGTGTTGATCAGACACAATCTAATCCACCCTTGTGTGCACACAGAATACCGTAGAACAATACCTCTCCAGAGATAGGATGCTGGCAATGTGAGAGTGGCTAAACAGTTGAACCAGAGGGCCCACAACCTCCGTGTGATCAGGGATTACCTGTGTGTGTGGGAGGCGTGTGTCTCTGCGGCCTGGGTGATAGATTGATTGTGTTAATTAATTGTGCACTTTGAAGTTTGTTACCAGTTTATACCAAGTATCTCCTTAAAATAAAAGAGAGAGAGAGAGAGAAGCAAAACAAAAAACCTAATCTAATATTCAATAAACATTCTGCACCCAAACAGCACATCTTTGTCGGAAACCTTAGTTCCAAGAACCACTTACAGGCTTTCATCAACACATTATAATATTAATCAAGACTCATAATGCAGGGTGATTTGCATGCCAACAAATATATTTACACTGTAAATTGTTTGTTGAGGAGCCTTAGAGAGAAACGCAATTCACTGCCATGGAACTGAATAGGAAGAAAAATCCCTCACTAAAATCCAGAGAAAATAAAGAATCTTTGCGACTTGATCCTCTAGAGCCTTGGGTAAGAGATTCATTAACATTCTGTCTAATTCCTTACAAAGAATTTAGGTCCCAACCCACAGAATGCCTCTGAAAAAAAAAATCAGTTTCAATGTAAGTTTGCATGGAATTTGTCCTCTTACTCGTACACATGAAAGAATGTGCCTTGTGATCACAGCTTTTACAGCAGGATAGAGATCAGACCAGGAGATGGATGAGGAGATAAGCCCCTCCCTGAGAAGTTCCCGGGAATTTTGTTCAGGTCTCTGGACCATGCCTTGTTGGTGTGACCTTCTGACATAGATCACATGTGTCTGCCTCTCCCTGGTCCCATCCCTGCCTCTCTAATCACGGCCACTAATCATGTCCTTCGGGGACCACTGTGTGAGCTGCCTCATCAGCTCCCTGCACACACTCTTGACTGTGGCTCCAGGTCTTAATTTATAGCAGCCAAATCCCATTTATAGGATAGGAGACTAGTCCCTGTAATAAATGGCAGGTCGCCCTCCTTACAAGTCTCTCCATCGTGTGGCCCACCTGCCACGCACCCCTTGCTTTGGGACTTTTTCACACCCCACTTAGAGGTCATCCGCTCCCCCTTTCCGGGCTTTCAGGCTGCCTCCGGGACCCTGCTGGCACTCCCTCCCAGCACTTCATACTTCTATTTCAGAGCACTTACCACAGTGAGCAATTAAATAATTATTTTAATTCATTTAATTTAAAGTCTATTTCCCTCATTCCCACTCATTTTCATAATGTATTCCTGAATATCACAAGAGATGCAGTACAATATTCTTGAAGAGTGCTGTTGAAAATAAAATTCATCATCTTCATTCATTTGCTTATTTGGCCCATATAAATTTAGTGCCCATTGTACACAAATACTGTTCAGTGATATATACACACACTTAATAAACCTTCTGGCTTTTAATTCTACCTCTACTCCTTCCAAACTGAATAAAAATTGGGGGCAAGTTGTTAATCTTTTTCCTTTTTTTTTAACCTCTTTAATATTTTCATCTGTAAGATGTAGCTAACAATAGTGACTGGCTATAAGGAATATGAGGATTAAGTGAATGGATTTATATAAAATATAAACAAGGGTACCTGGTACCTTGTAGAATTTCTGAGAAGTACTAGCTGCTCTTAGTGTTTTGACGATGACTGCTAATCTAGACAAACAATATACTAGGCACCATAAGGAATACAATTTTTGTTGTTGTTGTTATTTACTCAGTAAGTCATGTCCAACTTTTTGCAATGCCATGGACTGCAACCTGCTGGGCTCCTTGTCCACACGATTTCCCAGGTAAGAATACTGGAGTGGGTTGCCATTTCCTCTCCAGGAATAAAATTGACTGAATTGTAAAGCCTGCCCTCGTGGGGCTTGCTGTCTGGTAAGCAACATAAATTGTAGATACCAGCGCTCAGCACATTTGTAAGTTGAATGCTTTGCAGACAAAGCACTACGTCTCAGATCAGGTCATTTCAGGTGGTGTGAGAAATGAAAACTCCTATCCCTCTGACCGAGGAAGCGGAAGTTGAAGCGGGACTCCAGAAATCTGTTGCTGAACTGGCAACCCACTGAAGTCACAACCCCTGAGACTCGACACATCTCAAATACAATGAGGAAAGAGAGGCCTTTAATCCCCAGGGACTCTGACCACACAGTGACCTCGCTGTCCTCCTGGGCTTTGTCCCCATGGTGACTGCTGATTTTAATTTTATTTTATAGCAGAAATATAAGAGCCTTGTGAAGCAGTGAGTGGAAATAAGACCTCGCTGGAGTCAGAGCCCAGCCTCCCCGTATTCATCCAGCAAACAGACTATCCTCAGGGACTGATCCTGTGCCAGGCACTGGGCAGGTCAGCTCCATGGATAGCAGCCAGCTGGCTCTGAGCAGGAGGGAGTCATCCCTTCAGCCTCCTACTGTGGACAGTAAGTAAGACACAGAGACTGATCAGAGGCTGTGCTTGCCTTTGAGAGACTGAGTCTTGGAGATGCTCATGCATGGCTGCCTCTTGAGCACTGGGGGCCTGGCTGTGGGTCAGGCTGAGGGGTCACAGAGTGGGGAGAGAAATGACTGTGGGCGTGGGCAGGCTCAGAAGTGGTTTCACAGTTAACCTGACCCATGAGCTGAGCTGGAACGTAAGGAAGGGGTGTTGTTGGAGGGGTGCGTGGAAGTGTGATGTTCTGGGCAAGGAGGACACTTCAAGGAAAGATACAGGAGCAGACTTGGTGCCCTAGGAAAACCAAGTCATCAGAAATAAGGGGGTTCTACCGAAGCTTCTGCTGAGGGTAGTGGGTGGCAGGAAGGATGATCGAGGCCAGGGCAATGACTGTCTTCTGTGTCAAAGTGCTCCTTTAGTCGTGTCCCACTCTCTGTGGCCCTATGGACGGTAGCCCACCCGGTGCCTCTGTCCTTGGAATTCTCCAGCCAAGAATACTGGAGTGGGTTGCCATTTCCTCCTCCAGGAGATCTTCCTGACCCAGAGATCAAACCCATGTCTCTTGTGTCTCCTGCATTGATAGGCGGGTTCTTTATCACTAGCCCACCTGGGTCAATACTAAAGTGCTTTTTCCAATAGAGGTGCAGAATCTTTTTGCCATTAACAAAAAATTTTAAATGCACATAAAATTAAGAGTCGCCTGCCGGTTTCCTTGTCCACATGATTTCCCAGGTAAGAATACTGGAGTGGGTTGCCATTTCCTCTCCAGGAATAAAATTGACTAAGGCCATTTCAGGTGGTGTGAGAAGTGAAAATTCCTATTCCTCTGACTCTAGTAAAACTCTAAACCATACGAAATTGTTTTTTAGGTCAATAACAACCTAATATAGGCAATTTTATATAGTTCAGCCTAAATAGAATGAATACTCCAATATCTATCATATAGGTTTAGCAGCTACTAATATTTTTACCAGATTTGTTTCACCATTTTTCCCAGAAATATGTTTAAATTCCTGCTATATGGCATCTCTCCCATAAATGTTTACTATGCATCCCTAAACTATAGATTTGTTTCTACATAAATGCAATACAGTTATCAAGCCTAGCATAACCAACAAATGTCCATATCACCTAATAATCAGTCCATATTCAAGTTTCCCCTCTTGCCTCAAACACATTTTAAACTTGATTTATTCAAACTTGGATCCTCTCAACAACCAGAGCATATTTGGTGATGATGTTCATTAAATAAATAGAATTTTAAAAACAGTAGTTCTAGGTAAAGCCTTTGGGGGTACTATATTTTATTTATATAATGAGGATCTTTGTGTATTCTAAATTTGACCAAATAATTTGTATGATTAATGGATTCATTCATGAAATAAGAATTACCCAGAGTCTAAATTTACCTTTATTTTCAGTTATGCGAACTGAGATATGGAAGATTACTTGATTTATCCTAGGTCACATGATTGCTCAGTAACGTGTCAGCTCTTTACAGGTCCTTGCCACAATTAAAACCATAACTACTATCAACAAAGCAATCATATATACATATGTATATATACACATATATGTATATATGTGTGTGTTTGTGTATGTGTGTGTATGCACACATACACACATACAAATGGATGTAATTTTTTAAACCACCACTTTGCAACCACACTAGTAACAATCAACTGAGGTTGGAGTCACCAATGAATGTGAAAACTAGTGGGCAAACATTTGATGAGGACAAACTATGACAGAGTCTCAAAAGATCTTTCCAGAAATGACTGACTAATGTCAATGAAAAATAACATGACAGTGGAAATCTTGGCAAATATAGCCTTAACCAGATGATGACACTGATGATGAGAAGCACCAACATCGTGTGCCTCCCAGCACAGGAAAAACACATAATATGTATGTGTGGTGTTCTTGCCAAAAATTGCATCCTCTGCATCTGGGCAGGAAGACACATCAGATCCTCCAAATGAGTCTACACAAATGTCTGCTCTCTGAAACAAAAATAAACAAAACAAACTCAACAGATACAACAACTAAGCACATTGCGTGATCCTGTGCTGGCTCCCTGAGTGAAAAAAATGTTAGAAAGAACAGTATCAGGAAAACTGGAAATTTTTGAATAATAATAATGTATCTAATAATAATATTGTATCAAGATTAAATAGCCTAATGTTTATAATCATATTAGAAATTTTGCATTCTTCAGAAATACGCACTAAAGTGTTGAGATAAAGATCATGATATCTGTAGCTTACTCCAAAAGGGTGGGAAAAATGTTAATTCACAGTATGTCCCTTATCTATCTGTCTATCATCTATCTATCTATGTAGCTACCTATCAATCCATCTATGCATCCATCTACCCATATAGAAGAGGATAAAACAAACATGCCAAAATGTTAATAGTAGGCAAATATGTTGAGTAGTGTTTTGTACTATTGTACTTTTTTTCTGTAAGTTTAGAGTTATTTCAAAGTAAAAATTAAAATAGTTTATATTTGTAAGCTACATATGGTTACCACACCAAACATACGCATGAATGTGATCTTCTCTAAACAGCCCTTGGTGGTGTGTGTGTATATGTGTCCGAGTATACACTCAAACAAGTTAGTTAGTAATATTCTCATTTTGCACACGAATAGGCTGAGCTCAGCGAGGTTAAGTGATTTGTCTGAGGTCAAAATATCAGCAAGTGAATTCAGAAACCTGGAGTCCAAGTTAAGCACACAATGAAAACTCTCTTAATGTCTGTTTAACTCCCTTAGCTGGCATACTGAGTTAAAGGGACTTCTCTACTCTATGAAGGTCATGCCTGCTGATGTCCACCTGAATCCCCGCCCTTCTCTCTGAATTACCCAGCCACTCATTCACTCACTGGTTATGCTTACCGAGAGTCAGTTGCATCTTCCTCCAAATCTGTTCTTAGCAGATGTACTTTTTCATATAATTACATAATTTCCCTAAATTCTTCATAAACTGATACAATATGAGTGGGAAAAGAGAACTGCTGTTTCCATGAAAACTTAAGTAAACTATTTTAGGAAAATCCAATAACTGCAAGTAGATTTTTTTTTTAAATTGCATTAAATGTGGGAACAAACTGTAATTGATTAGAGGAAAAACTATAAAGGACTAAAAGTGTTTTGTACTCAGATGTTTCACCAGAACCACCACCCTCATGCCTGGCTTTAAATAAACCCAGGGTTGGGATCATGAGCAATGATGATGTAAGCAATGATGTCTTGGGAAGAAAATACTGGTTCCCTGTCAACCAACTCAATCTCAAAGAAAAGACCGGGCTCCTTCAAAAGTCAAATGAAGGTACATTGACATGGTTTGGTGTATTAGCAATATTTCTGTCTTCGTTTATGAGTCACATTGTACATGGCTTTTCCTGATTACAGACAACCTACTCATCCTATTTGAGATCAATAGGGCTGGGCAGTTCCCACTCCTCACTCTCATAGGTCTACAATTACATAACAGACCATCTGCAGTTAGAAACTGGGGAAAGCTGTGTCTGTATTCTATCTAAATATGATGCTATTGACTGATATATGGTAGGGCTTGGTATGATCCATCCACCTCCTTTCTGCCTCTAGACCACTGAAACATTCATGTCCCCAGATCCCCCGTCCAGTAAATCAAGATGGGAAATATTAAGCTCTGTGCAATTTGGGGGTCTGCTAATTAAAATGATATAACTATAGAGATCTGTATCTATAGAAGTTCCTCTTGTTCTCCAGTCTGGGAAACAATATGTATCGCTGCTGTTTGTTAATGGCTGGGGAACTCTAGAGGCTTGTATTAGATCTACTGTAGGTATAGGTCTGATCTGTGACCTAGAAAATGCCACGTAAAGCTGATGCATTTCACGGTAGAGAAAGCTTTATGATGGATACATCGTCTCCTTCACTCACTCACTGCTGCCTAAGTAAAGGAAGAAGAGAGGAGGACACGCCCTTTGCCCTGGACCCCAGCCTGGCCCTCACCAAAGGGGTGCTTTGTCCAAAGCGAAGTCACAGGTAGATGGGATCAGCGGGAGATGGGAGGAAGCCTGGAGGAGAAAGTGAAGAAAGAAGCACTTATTTGATAAAATTGTCAAGTGCAGCTTGCAAGGTGGAGAAAGAATCTCCGGGTAATAAATGTCAGGTTTATCAACAGTTGAGCCTCTTTATTCCTGCCTGAAATTGCTCCTTAAGGTCAGCTTCCTAAGTGCTCCCTTGGGGACCAGGTTATTCTGCTGAGTAGGTTTGTGGCGGCTGCTGTGCTGCCGGGGACAGGAAGGGGATGCGGGGGCTACCGGGTCTGCACATCCTGTGATTGGGGTCTGCAGTGAAAAGAGACATAAATAAGCCAAGTGGTTTTCACAGAAGGAAACATACAGGCATCTATACCAACCAGAATCTGTGAGTGGAGGGGCTGGAGTGGTTATTTAATGTTAAAATCGCATTTTCTCGACAAGTAAAAATACCTGCCCTGGCAGGAGGCATCTCTTGTAGCAAACCTGCTCCCCGTCACGGAGAGGGAGCTCTGATCTCAGGACTTGTCCCCATCCCCAGAGCAGAGGTGGCCTCCAGATGCTGAAGTCACATAGTCTGACCAAGCAAAATCTCAAGGTGGGAAACAATGGAAGCATGGGTGTGTGCACGTGCAAAATTGAACACGTGCACCCCAAAGCTGACAGTCAAAGGTCAGGCTGCTGGATTCCCCCTTATCTCATCTCTATGCCAGGGACAGACACTACTGTCATCCCATCTCCCCTACAGAGAAAGACAGTGAATGGAAGAGGGTTTGCGGAAATTTACAAGATGTCAGCCTGTAGAAATATGGCCCTTGTGAGCCTAGTAGAGACTGGCTGATGATGTTCTGAAGAAGTTTGTAAACAGAAGGCAGGGCGCAGAATAAACCTCAAATACACGTCTCATCTCGAGCATGTGTGCTGTTGAGAGGGAAGGTAAGGACGTTACAGCAGTTTTAGCTGATTTTGAAGCAAGATTCTTCAGCGTCAATTTTGGGGGGAGAGTTAGAAAAGGAAAAAAATTCAGAATTGTAGCTTTTGTTATCAAACCGTAAGCAGTCATTCAGACATCCAGAGACATTTATTGAACACAAACTATGTTCCAGACACTATCTTAGATGCTGAAGTTACTGAAGTATAACACAGACACATATTCTTACCTTCCTGAAGCTTAAATTTCAGTGGCGTGCATAGAACCTCCTTATAGCCTTGTGGAAAAAAAAAATCAGCAAGCATTTGAAGTCAGTTAGCTTTGTGCTGGGGTAACTGCCTTCAGGATAACAAAATAAGAGGGAAAAAGAAAAAAAGATACTGAAATAAGTCTCTATGAGGGCTCTGCGCTCAAATTCTTCATATTACAGAACAGGTTCATGAGCCTGCCAAGCCCCTGGAAACAGTATGGTTTTCACTGGTGAAATATTTCACACCAGATTTCCCTGCCAGGGTGGCTGAGGCCCCACTGTGCACATCACCTGCTTTCATGTTAGGCTAATGGTTCACCCTTGAATCTGTAACCTGGGAGCCCTCTCTGCCCACATGGCCGTTCTCAGCCACATTCCGAGGAGCTTGCTGGAAACTGTGCCTGCTGGAATTGAACCAGCGACTGCAGAAAGAAGCCTGTGGAAAAGGTTCCTGGAAGAAAGAGTAGAGAAGGGGGACTTGGAAGATACAGTGACAAACACACCAGGAAAGGGAGGGGACGAGCCGGGCTGAGGGTTGATCTCTATTTCCTGGGGTTATGGCAGCAGGGCCATGATAGACCATATGGTCTGGCCTTGACCCTCACATCTCTGCACGCCCTCAGAGCAGCAGCCCTTGCTGTGGCTGGCTTCCACTTCTTGTTATTCTTGGCACTAGGAGTTCTGATCACAGGGTGGTTCAATATCATAATCCAAAGCTTCCGATAGAAACCATCTGGAAGAGCAACCAACTTTAACCTTGAGGGCTACTTGAAAATAACCTTCATCCACCGAGCCCTGTGTTCACATGGAAAGTAGGTTATTCAGAGCATGTTTCAGAAGGCACCAGGGTCTTGGGAGCCATCCACCTCGCAAAGGACCGGCATTCATACCCACTCAGCTCTGATATCTATAGAATGCATTTCTCCCAACTGCATAGTGCCAACATGCTGGTTACTTGCATGGTGGGGATGCAATAAACAGGGCCACAAAGGTGACAAAATTCACTGCAAGATGGAAGGAACAGAGGACATAGAGGCCACACCTGCAATAAATCAATCAGCCAATTATTCAGCAGAAGAAATACAGTTAAAGAGACTAGTAGTTCTTACTATGGACTCTGAAGGCAGAGAGAAAGGAACAAGTAGAAGGAAATGTGGAAGGTGGGCAGTCAACCCCATCATTATTTCTTCTTTATCCGAGGCTCCCTGGGTTTCTTGTGGAAGTTCCCAAGGGACAGGATGGTAGTTATCGATACATGGCTGGCATCTTTCATGCATATGGTGTTCTCAGAGGACACTGTAGCGACGTAAGTCTGTGTATGTGTGTGTGTGTGTGTGTGTGTGTGTGTGTGTGTGTGTATGTACGCTCAGTTGCATCTGGCAGTTTAAGCCACCATGGACTGTAGCCTGCCAGGTTCCTCTGTCCATGGAACTTCTGAGGCAAGAATACTGGAGCTGGTTGCCATTTCCTGCTCCAAGGGATCTTCCCAACCCAGGGATTGAACCTGCATCTCCTGCATCCCCTGCATTGGTAGGCAGGTTGTTAACCACTGCACCACCTGGAAAGCCCCAGTCTTTGAGGCTTCATCAGTTAACATAACACCAAGCAACCACAATTCTCCAAAAAAGGCCTCAGAGCAAGTGAGCCCGTGCAGATGCACAGAATATAAATGCGGAGTTCGGTTGTATGGTTCCTGACTTAACTAAGCAGCCAGCGATTCTACTGGAGGCCGTGCCTCCTCAAGGTGACCCTCTGAGAGAAGGAGCCAGGTGCTGTTAGGAGAGAAGGGTGGCATCTCGGGTCTGTTTAATACCGCAGGAGACAGGAGCTCTCACTGCCACTTCTTGTAAATGAGGCATCGCTGTGCTCAGCTAGGCAGGATGTAGGAGCTGCTGGGGCCAGAGCCAAGAATGCCCCCTCCCCACCACTGCACCCTGTTCTGTCTCTGGACATGGGCCAGCCAGCCCGAAGCCCAGGATTCTAACCGGGGCTCGGCCATGGTAGGGCATATGCCATTTCCCTAAATAGCGATCCTCAGATCAAATGCTTCCACTCTTCTCATTGCTGGGGGATACGATACCGCTGAAGATACTGGAATGCATCACCTTTCCTGTCATCTGATGAGCAACAGGAGGAAATGGTGATAACTAGCAACTACTCTAGGTACCAAAATCCTTATCTGGAATAATAAGAACCCAGCTAGGAAAGCTCTGAGATCTAAAATTGGGTCCTAGTTATGACCTGCCTGGGAAATTCTTGTTACATAGACACAACAGAGCAGAGCCTGGCCTGTCCTGCTGACTAAGAGATGTTCACTAGGAGAGTAAGTGGCTCTTTTATTGAGTTTTTAAAATTTTATTTATTTTTCATTGAAGTATCATTGATTTTCAATGTGTTAAATTGTAAAGTGACTCAGTTATGCACTTATTTTTGTTGTTGTCCAGGGCTAAGTCACGTCCAACTCTTTGCAACCCCATGGACTGCAGCCTACCAGGCTCCCCTGCCCTTTACTGTCTCTTGGAGTTTGCTGCAACTCGTGTCCATCGAGTCCATGAAAGCATCCAACCATCTCATCCTCTATATACATAAATACATTCTTATCTTATATATTATTTTTCATTATTATTTATCCTATAGAAGGAACTTGCTGTTTATTCATCCTCTGTATAAATAGTTTACATCAGTTCAGTTCAGTCGCTCAGTCGTATCCAACTCTTTGCTTCTGCTAATCCCAAATTCCCAGTTCACGAGTTCCCAGTATGACCCCACCTTACAACGTGGGCTTCCCTGGTGGCTCAGTGGTAATGAATTCACCTGCAATGCATTGAGACACAGGTTCGATCCTAGGGTTGGAAAGAACCCCTGAAATAGGAAATGGCAACCCACTCCAGTATCCATGCCTGGGAAATCCCATGGACAGAGGAAACTGGCGGGTTACAGTCCATGGGGTTGCAAAGAGTTGGACACAACTTAGCTACAAAACACACAACACACTTTAGAACAAGGAACAAGTCCTAGGGGAACCAATACAATTTTCAGGGACCCCAGCATCTGACATACTGCACTCACAAGGATAAGTGTGTGGTGACCCAGGGGGTCCCAGGAGATGAAGCAACCCACTGGGCTAAGGCCACACCCCTCCCCTCCCTGCGACCCACCTCTTGACAGTCCCAGCACCTCAACTTTTGTTTTATCTCTGGATACTAAGTGTGCTGTGCTTAGTCACTCAGTCATGGCCAATCTTTGTGACCCCATGGACTGTAGCTCTCCAGCCTCCTCTGTCCATGGGGATTCTCTGGGCAAGGATACTCGAGTGGATTGCCATGCCTTCCTCCAAGGGATCTTCCCAACCCAAGGATCAAACCCAGGTATCCAACATTGCAGGTGGATTCTTTACCATCTGAGGCACCAGGGAAGCCCATGAATACTGTTGTGGGTAGACTAAATCTCATGGGGATCTGCCTGACTCAGGAATTGAACTGGGGTCTCCTACTTTGCAGGCAGATTCTTTACCAGCTGAGCTACCAGGGAAGCCCCTTGGCCACTATAAATGATATTTTATTTTCCGAAAAGTGACTCTGTTGCTTAAACAAACTCATAGAGGGCCTCAGTGAGAGATCTGGTTACCCTAGATTTCAAATTGATCCGCAAGGGCTGTTTCCCCGCAGCACGACCTAATTTGCAAAAGACAGTTGCATCACCTGGGCTGAGCCAGGGCTCAGCACTGGAGTGGAACAGAAGCTCAGCTCAGCCCCTTGGTCACTGAAGGCTGGTCTTGGAGTTGGACCTGGGTAGCACTGAAGAAGGAGAAGGCCTCTGCCATCAGAGACTGCGTGCCTTGCTCTGATGGGAGACGTGAACTCAGGGCACAAAAGCCCACTTCAGGGAAGGAAGACAGCAGCCCTGATGAGCAGGGCGGGGCAGAGGCTGAGGTCCAC
Source organism: Madoqua kirkii (assembly GCA_006408675.1). Taxonomy (NCBI): domain Eukaryota; kingdom Metazoa; phylum Chordata; class Mammalia; order Artiodactyla; family Bovidae; genus Madoqua; species Madoqua kirkii. The sequence continues at coordinate 26,589 of SJYC01055469.1, read as the reverse complement.
AGACCGACAGACAGACAGCGGCAGAGGCGCATAGAGAAGTGACATATGATGACACGTCCCCTTTGCTCAGCCTGCCGTTCTCTTCTAGGAAGGAGGCCAACAGAAATTCTTCCACTCAGCAGTGCCCAGATAGACACGAAAGAAAACAAAAAGGGGATTAATCTCGGCCTTGCAGGTGCCCCTCAGCCTCCCCGCTAACACCCCCTTCCGCGAGGGTCTGATTTTCAGAGGGCTGTGCCAGCCGCTGAAATGCCCACCGCGGGCCCTGCCCCTCCTCCTCGGCACATTTCATTTTATTTCTATCAAGCAGTGCTTCTGATTGCTTCAGTCTGGAGGGCTGGCAGCGCTGCATCAACCTGCCGGGGCCCGGCGAGTGAGATGGGCTGCCAACTCGGCTATCAAAGGACCGCTTCTGTACTCACAGGATCCTGGAGACCCGACAAAAAGCAGCGATTGAAAAGCCTCAGCCTCATGGTGGCATTTTCTTGCCTCACAATTAACCTTCACGTTGGTAAACACACCATGAGCTTTGCATCAAAAACTATTGCTCACACCCTTCCTTCACTTTGGAAAAGAGGCCCAGTTCAGGGTTCCAGGGACCCACTTCCATCCCCTCCCATCCTAGCAGGCCACATGTACCCCCTTTCTTCCGGATGCCACCTGCCCCTCTGGCTCTTTAGTTTTTATCACCTCTCCTTCTTCCTCATCTGCTCTGTCCCACAATGAGTTAAGTGATTCCACTGCATCTAAACACACTTGGAAATAACTCTATCAATCACCACAGGAGCTCTGAAAGGGGGAGGCTTGCACATGCGCATTTTAATTGAGTTTTGTAGAGAAAAGGCTCTGTTCTCAGCACCCACTAGTCTGCAGTCAGACTAGAACAGTAAGGATTTGACTTTCAAAGGTTTCTGGTCCCAAATTGTATCCTACAGTACAGCCTGTCTGGATGAACATCGGGACGTGCCTTCCAGGAGGTCACCTGACCCAGAACGCAGGGCTCATGGGTCCCAGATGTGGAGCCTCCTCTTCGTTCCTGCTGCTCTGCTCCACATGCTGGAATAACTGACCATTCTTTTAAACTTTCCTCCCCTATTACCAGGGCTTCAGATGGTAAAGAATCTGCCTGCAATGCAGGAGATGTAGGTTTGATCCCTGGGTGGGGAAGATCCCTTGGAGAATGAATGGCAACCCACTCCAGTATTCTTGCCTGGAGAATTCCACGAGATTCCAAAGGCTTAAAAGCACTAAGTGACCCCTGCCCCCAAACACCTTACATCAACATGCTGGGGTAGGGGGCATCTTCCTCCTACAGGGTCTGGCTAATAAGAATGGAGAATGTAACATGGATGATGTGGAAGGACCTTTGTACTGGAAATCCTCAAGCCCAACCGCCTCTGCAATTCCTCTTTTACCCTGGATTCCCAGCCTTTTGGCCAAAGGGAGTTAAGATTCACCAGCGACAACTCCAAGGGCTGAGGGGATACCCACTGAAGGAAACGCACAAACACGTGGCACATAATTTCGGCTTCTCAGAGCCTCGTTTCTGGGATTCAGGTTTCATCAGCCTCCCCTTTCCTAGACTTCTCCCAGGTTCCCTTCCTCGTAGCCTCACCACTTCATTCTCCACTGTCCCATTTCTCTGGTAGATTCTGGTTCCTTTGGGACAAAGGTGGTTCCTTTCTGTGCCTCTGTGGCTGTGCACATTGTAAGGGATGGGTGTACAGATGGTAATTAACAAATGCCTATTGATTAATATACACAGCATCACAGTGACCAGCACATTTTTATTTGCTATTTGCATGGCATTTATTGCCACTCACTTTAGCAGGCAAAGCCATATCCTGTAGTTCTTATGTCTCCTCCAGTTCAGCCCCACTAAAGTGGTTTTTGGAACATGTGAAGGATTATGGTCAGAACAGATATGAGAGTGTTTCATTTACAGATAAAATTGGTATGTGTTTCTTCTGATTCACAGACGATTTTGGAGTATTACTAAATGGCTAATGTAATCAACTTGCTAGGTAAAGACAGGTAGCTAACTGCAGCTGCATCTCTGAGGATCTAACTCGTTCACCTTGGTGTGGGAAGCACAGGAGTTTAATGGCTGAATTAGGTGATCAGAGCTATGGTAAGTTGGAGTTTTGCTTGAAGACAGAGAAGGTGTGCTTCCTTATTAGGTATGGTTATTTACATTGCCTGACTATAAGGTATATCACTTCCAGAATTGATTTGATGTGCTATGACGCACCAGCTTTTTGTTATTTGATCTGATAACCAATGGGTTTCAAGTGAACTCGGCAGAATTATCTATTCATCTTCTTTCAATAACCACTGAATACACGCTTGCTCCTTGGAAGAAAAGCTATGACCAACTTAGTATATTAAAAAGCAGAGACATCACTTTGCCAACAAAGGTACATCTAGTCGGCTATGGTTTTTCCAGTAATCATGTACAGATGTGAAAGTTGGACCATAAAGGAGGCTGAGCATTGAAGAATTGATGCTTTCAAACTGTGGTGCTGGAGAAGACTCCTGGGTGTGCTAAGTCGCTACAGTCGCGTCTGCCTCTTTGCAACCCCATGGACTTTAGCTCGCCCGGCTCCTATGCTCATGGGATTCTCCAGGCAAGAATACTGGAGTGGATTGCCATGCCCCTCTCCAGGGGATCTTCCTGACCCAGGGATTGAAACTGCATCTCTTACATCTCCTGCATTAGCAGGCAGGTTCTTTACCACTAGTGGCTTCCCTGGTCGCTCAGGCAGTAAAGCATCTACCTACAATGTGGGAGACTCGGGTTCAATCCCTGGGTTGGGAAGATTCCCTGGAGAAGGTGATAGCACCCCACTCCAGTACTCTTGCCTAGAAAATCCAATGGACAGAGGAGCCTGGTAGGCTGCAGTCCATGGGTTCACAAAGAGTTGGTCATAACTGAGAGACTTCACTTTCCTTTCCTTTCTTTATCACTAGCGCCATCTGGGAAGCCCAGAGAATACTCTTAAGATTCCCTTGGATTGCAAGGAGTTCAGACCAGTCAATCCTAAAGGAAATCAACCCTGAATATTCACTGGAAGGACTGATGCTGAAGCTGAAGCTCCAGTACTTTGGGCACTTGATGCAAAGAACCTACTCACTGGAAAAGACCCTGATGCTAGGAATCATTGAAGGCAAAGGAGAAGCAGGTAGCAGAGGATGATGTGGTTAATTAGCATCACCAACTCACTGGACAAGAATTTGAACTAACTACAGGAGGACAGAGCAGCCTGGCATGTTGCTGTCCCAAAGAAACAAACACAACTTAGTTACTGAACAACAATACCTCCTATATAATAAACCTGGTGGAGTTACTATTCTACTCCCCAGAGACTATAGCTGAGAAAAGTTACATGATCTGCCCAAGGCCAAACAGCTGTGTGTCAGCCCTGGATTCCAGGCCTGTGACAGCAAAGTCCTTGCTCCTCACTGCACTTTGCTGAAGGCTTAATGAACACTGTTTTTTGAGGTCCAGAAAGATGATGCACTATAAGAAGCATGCGTACTCAGTCGCTTCCGTCATGTCCAACTCTTTGTGATCCCGTGGACTGTACCCAGGCTCCTCTGTCCATGGGATTCTCCAGGCAAGAATATTGCAGTGGGTTGCCCTGCCCTCCTCCAGGGGATCTTCCTACCCAGAGATCAAACCTGTGTCTCCTGCACTGCAGGTGGTTTCTTTACCAATGAGCCACTGAGGAAGCCCACACTGACCTGTACGAAGCGCGAAATAAATCCAGCAGGTTGTTGCCCTGAGAGGGACGGGGACCTGGAGCTCTGGGAGCCGGCAGTCATCCCGGGGCACGTGCCAGCCACCCAGCTGAGTTATTAATACATGAACTTTGCCACTGCTCACCCACGCTGCCTGCTGATTTTTATACCATGTTGCATAATTAATCTGTCAACATTCAGTGATAGGGTATAAATATTAATAATATGATCACACTGTGAGCTGTTCCCTTTAAAATTCAGCAGTGAGGAGGTACGTTGGCCACTTAATCTTGCTAGATTCAGAAGAGAAGAGGGGAGGAAGGAGTGGAGAAGAGGAGGGGGCGAGCTAATTAGGAAGAGGTGCTTCCTGATCTGAACATGGTCTCACACTCGACAGTTTTGGAGGGGAGTTTAAAGGCACACCACTCTGAAGCCAGCTGAGTTCTTTAATTCTCAAGTAATGGGATAAACTTTTTTCTCTTTTCTTTCCTTTTTTTTTTTTTTTTTCACTCAAGGGACAGAAAGCTTTTGTGTTTCCTTCTGTTTCTTCTCTTCTCTGGGTGGGCTGAGTAGTAACTTCAGGGGAGAGGTAAGCCAATCCTTTTCTCTGTTTCCTGAAAGCTCCTAGAAAGCTGACAGGCAATTGTTGAGTTTCAGCAGAGGCATTGAAACATCCATGTGATTGGATAATCCAAGGACAGGATCATATTATACCATTATAGCTGTACATGAAGTGTCCTTTTCCATTCTGCTTGCCAGACGCTCCTCCCTGTTTGTGTTCATCAAATAGCCTCTAAAAACAGAGTTTCCAAGAATTCGACTGAATTGTTCTTTGGGGAGCTGCCCTTGGCCCCAGGCTACCAAGGGCTTCCCCGGTAGCTCAAATGGTAAAAAATCTGCCTGTAATGAGGGAGATCCAGGTTTGAATCCCTGGGTCAGAAAGATCCCCTGAAGAAGGGAATGGCTACCCACTCCAGTATTTTTGCCTGGAGAATCCCATGGACAGAGGAGCCTGATGGGCTGCAGTCCGTGGGGTCACAAAAAGTCAGCCAGGACTGAGCGACTAACACTTTCACTTTCAGTTTTCAGGGTACGCACACTGCCATAGACGCTCACTTAGCCCTCTCCCACCTCCCATTCTAGGCATTCTTGCAGTCACTCAAGGAATACTTCTCGAGCATCTCCACGGAGTAGGTACCACACTAAGAGATGTAGGAGATTAGAGTCAATTGCAAATCATGACCTCAAAGAACTAAAATTTAGTGCGACAATAAACCATGAATAGCAGCAACGGTTACATAGACGGCTAAATTATCCCCATAGAAAGAATTCAGGTGCATTTTTTATATCCTTGTTCTTCTGTGGAGTTTTGAGCCTCATTCTGGTAACTGTATTTTTGTTGAGTCTTGTATTAGTATGTCCATTTTACTGTCAGTGCAATTCTCTCTCTACACACCACCAGCAAATAAGAAGGTGGGCAGGAAAACTGAAAAGGACCTCTGAGATTCTCCAGCCCCACCAAGTCATTTCTCAGATAAGAAAATCAAGGCCCGAGGAATTACATATGTCCAGAGTCAGAGCCTCAGTCCTTGGAAGAAGGAGGATTAGGTCTGGGCTCCCCAGGTTCCAGACTTAATGTTTTCATTATCAATGTAATCCTTGATTTTAAAAAAAGAAAAGGATTTTAATGGAATCCATTTTCATCTAACTCTGACATACAATTAGTAACACTGTAGTTGCACTGAAATTATCTCTTTCTTTAAACTGAAATCTACCAAATCTATGTCCCATCGAAAGGATGTGAAGATAGGGTCCCTACATTAGCAGGGCTCCTGAGATGACACTGAGTTTTTCGTATCCTTAATCTCAACATCCCGGGATGGGATTCTGTAGTTTCCTGCTATCCCTGAAATTGTGTTCAAAATCTGAGGGTACAGCTTTAGGTACTTTAACGGGGATGGGAAGGAAGAGATTCTTCAGAAGTTGTATCACTTTCTCCAAGTTACGGGTGGCTATTGACAGAGAAATAAAGAGGGAGACTCCTCGTGGTGGTTTATATCAAGCTGGAGAGACCTCAGGGCCCCGGACTCTCCCCCTCCAGCTTTCAGCCTGAAAGTGTGGTCCTTGACTGCAATGGAATGCTAATGAGGCCAGACCTCCAGTCTGTGTAATACAAATAAGGAGCACGGCAGATTCTGCCATCAACTCTCCATCACTTTGTTTTACAGGGTACAGAAATGAAAGGGATGCTTTAGATTAAAAGATCTGTTTAATGGTCTGATTAATTCATTCCAAACAGACTGAAACTGTTCTAGGGTGCTCCTTTGGCTCCTAACCTTTTCAGCTTGTTTTCAGGCAAGCCACCTTTCCTTTCTTCTTCCTTTTTTTTTTTTTTTTTCTTGTAGTTTAATTTAATATTCAGTAACTGCTGCTCTGATTCTGGTGTAGATCACATGGTGTGTGAGAAAAATAGAATATGTGTGTGTGTCCCAAGAGAAGATCAAATGCTTCTAGAATCCAAACTGTTACCCCAATACCCCTCAGAAAGCCTTATCTGGTCTTAAACAAGCACAAGGAAGTTCTGTGAATGACAGGGGGTGTGTGCTTCTCCCGGCCACCAGCACCATGGCTGTGAGCCCATTAGCTGCCACATTAATTAGTGGTGAGCTCTCTGCCCCACACTGTCTGTGAGACACCGAGACTCGTTTGCTCTGATGAATGAGGGGGTTTAAGTAGGATCAGCAGGTGCCAGAAGGAGGGAGACCAAGTACAGAAGCTTTTTGATGGAACATTCAGGGTTTTTCACTCTAAATAGTGGGTTGTTTTCCTTCCTTTCATTTTTTTTTCTTTCTTTCTTTCTTTTTTTTTTTTTTTTTTTTTTTTAATTTCCTTTTTCTCCCCCTTTTTTAGTTTTTTATTTTGTGTAGTGTTTTTTTCTTGCTTTGTTTTGTATTTAAGTAGGATCAGCAGGTGCCAGAAGGAGGGAGACCAAGTACAGAAGCTTTTTGATGGAACATTCAGGGTTTTTCACTCTAAATAGTGGGTTGTTTTCCTTCCTTTCATTTTTTTTTCTTTCTTTCTTTCTTTTTTTTTTTTTTTTTTTTGCTAAATGCCCCTTTCACACCCATTGCTAAGCTTGATATCTGGAGAAGTGTTTTAACCAGGACTTGATGCTAAAAGGATTTTAAAACAAATGACAAAGAAAATATGGGTTAAAAATCATTAGTTTTCCCTACAAATTCCTTTGTCCCTGACTCACATGGATGCAGGGTGGGTCTGGGACATATCAGGTTATAAGCAGGTTAGGATTTTGATCAAAATCCACCAACAGCGCAGCTCCATAAAGAAGATAAGTGTGTGTGCATGTTGAGCCCCCGTGTTGGTTTCTATTGCATGCTGGCAAGCAAGGGAGGGGCTGGACCATTTTGTTTTTCTAATTTAGGGACTTAATAACTAACTAATTGAAAACAACACTCTCTTATCTGGAAAACAAAGGGAGAGGTACCTATTCTCTCTGCTTTAAATTCCTGACTATAGGGCTTATAAAGACTCATCGGGAAGATTATATATGCAATCTATACATATTGTGAAAGACAGAACTTTCATATATATATACAGATCTAAAATATGTTTATATTTTCCCATTTATTTATTTTTGCTCTGTCCCTTCACATGCAGGATGTGAGGCAGTTTATCAAGTACTATCTCTAACTGGGATTATTCTAGGAGTTAAAACTAAAAGGTGCCCAAGACGAGGACAAGTAACCGTGGCGTCTTTATACCAGAGGCCTCTGGGCAAGAGCAGCACTTACCTCTTCACAACATAATACAGGAAGGTTTTACAGAAAATAAGGCATCTGGGAAATTTGTCTGAAACCAGCAGGAAAATAATCTTTAGGTTAAGTAAACTTTTAAACCTGCCCTCAGTCCAGATTTAACACACCCCAGAGACTGCAGACACACAGCTGAAGCATCCAGCGGTTTCTTCTCTCGGTGACTTAAGTGACAGAAATAGTCAAGATAGCTTGATGATTCTGCTATATTTTTTTCCAGGGAAGGAGCAGCCAGAATTATTAAGTCATTCAATTCACAGAAGGCTGCCACATCTCTAGTTTCATCTGCAGCAGCTCCTTACTACTCCGTGTCTCTGCAAATTTTTGAACTGAAAGTTTTATTTTTCCCCTATATCAGAAGCTGGGCTGATGTAGAGAGAGAGTTGGTGGTGACAAATTGACTCATTTAATAAAAAGATGTGAATGAAGTGAGGGGGAGGAAATAGACGCACTGAGACTTAAGAGCTGCAGGTGTGTCTCCTTGTGAAGTCCTGGCTCCCTGTTGCAGCCGAGTTTCCATGGAGACGGCTCTGCACACTGGTACCCAGGCCAGTCCATCAGACCCTCTCCTGGCATTTCCATACACACCAATGAAGATAGATTATGCTAATGAGGGCTGACTTCTCTCCAGTTCTCATAGGTTCAATCTTTCTTCTCCTCACTTCGGGATGGATGTTTCTTAGCAAAGTTAGTGCTCAGCAATGAGTTGGTCAAAGAAGTGCTAATTCTGGAAAGGGATTTAATTAGACTAAGATGTGACATGACTTATATACGAGATCATGGTTCTGGCATCTTCAGTCTTTGCCTTTTTTATTTTTTTGGTGGGGTGGACAATTAATGCTGAGAGTTAGGAGATATAAAGTTCAAATGCCTTGTCAAGTTCCCCCCTAACTTCCCCTCAGAAGGAAAAAAAGCAATTTCTCCTGAAGATTTTTCCCCATAAGGATGGGGGACAATGTTTTTTTTTTTTTCTTTATAATAGGTAGGATGAAACAAAGAGTCAAGGGCATCATTTCATTGGTGTGTGCATGTGTGTGCGTGCACATATTTATTATATGAAGTTCATTTATCTTCAACCTCAGTATTTTAGAAGAGTATACTGTGATCTCTTTTCTTTCCAAATGTTTCAACATCACTTCTTATATAAGGCAAGTCAGAGGGACAGAGCCAGACAGGGGGATCAAGAGCTTAATACTTTATGACAACAGGTCACTAAGCCATTCTTGTTTGTGCTCAGATGACCAGTCATTAACTTTCTCCAAGTGACCTACTTCTTCACACCTTCAGCAAATTAAGCATTCTGCCTTACTGGACTTGGTCCATATGCATAACAGACTCATACCAAAGGCAACACTCTGTAACACAAGAAGCCACGTTGAAATATCAGATCACAACAATTCCACCACAACTCACAGTACCCAAACAACAAACTCTTGATTGTCCTAAGTGGCTTGCCTCTTGCCAAATTTTACTCTGAAACAAGCTAATCTCTATCAATTAATACATTTTGGAAGTCTCTTTCTACCCAAGATCTCCAGGAAAACAATTCAAAATTATCCTATAAATAAATCCCAAACAGAAAACCTAGGTGAAAAACAAACCATAAACATACAAAATTATCCCAAAGCAATAGTAAGTTATTTCCTAAAAATACATCCTTTTAAATCATCTATTTTACTGCTATTCCCCCAATTTAAGAGCATACAAGTGTTATCTAAATTTATTAAAAATCCAAGTGAAGGCCTCCCTGGTGGTCCAGAGGATAAAAATTTGCCTTGCAATGCAAGGGACACTACTCATTCGATTCCTGGTCTGGGAAGATTCCACATGCCTTGGAGCAACTAAGTCCATGTGCCACAACTACTGAGCCTTTGTCTTGGAGCCTGCAAGCTGCTCCCCAGAGCTGGTGCTCCACAACAAGAGAAAACACCACAATGAGAAGCCTGCACACCACACCTAGAGTATCTCTGCAACTGAAGAGAGCCCACTCAGCAACACAGAATCAGAACAGCCAAAATAAATTAATAAAATTTAATTAATTAGTTTAAAAATCCAAGTGTACCTTAGTAAAATGTTAAACCCAGTAGGGGATAGGCCACCATGCCTTAAAATAAACTGTGAAATCAATTCAATCTGAAATGCTTTTTCATTTAGCATCTGCTATGGGAATATTTGTTTTTAATCAATAAAATTTTATTACTTTTATTCTATCTTACAGGGTTTCTAACTAGAAGTATTAGCACTCTGATTTAATGGTCAGTTAAGCCTATGAAGCAAGACTCATTTATATACTAACAGTGCAGCATGGAAACTGAATGTCCAGATGGTTTATAAAAGTAGAACTCTGACCCGCAACCTACAGCCACCTACCTGGGGAACCAGCCCACTATGTACAGCAACAGCCCCGGGGATTAGGATGCTCTAAGTCAGATCTGAGAGAAGTCAAACTACTCTCTCCACCATCAACCCAGGAAGCCAGACAAGAACCCCTGTAATGAGCAGCTCCACACGGCCAGGACAAAAATGGTCACTGACAGCTTCCCTAATTTTCACCCCTCTTCTAATTTGGGACCAATCAGAGGAAACCAAAGATGCACCCCTAACCAATGACACAAATACCTCTCCTTCTACCTCCCCTACCAACAGCCTCCAATCAGTGCAGGTTTGAAGCCTTCCCTTTTTCCTGAGGTAAAGCTTTCCCACTCTCTGCCTGCCTTGAGTCTCTGCCAGATGCTACTGATGGAGGGGACTCCCCAGCTCCAGCAGGCTAGAAATAGGCAGCCTTTGTTTGCTCTCATTTGGTTGTCTTTATCTCCACAATGGCTTCCTTTAAAAACTTTATTTTCTTTTCAGTGTGTTATACCTTGTATCCTTAATAGTATGTACATATAAGTTCTTTGCTTAGAAAATCATTCCTTCTTATATTGTGCCCAAAGGAATTCAAGCTGAGTCCACAGAGAGTTTTCATAAATAACGATGATGCTGATGTCGTAACGGTGATTGCCACACAGCAACACAAAATCCATCTTGACCCACCTGACCCAAGGACCAATTAAAGCGCTTCACACATATTCATTCATTTACTTCCCAGAGCAGCCCAGGACAGGCGCTCCTATTGGCTCCACTTGACACACGAGGACCCTATCAGGTTCTTAGTCTCACCAGGGCAGACTCAGGCTTCCAGCGGCAAATCCAGGAGGCTTGTCCTGGCTTGAAATAGGAGAAGCCCAGAGAAAGAGAAACTTGGCAGAAATGTTTCCATTGCCAACTTGAAACAAATGTACAACCTGAGAGTTGAAAGTTAAGCTTTATTTGGGACAAAATGAAGACTATAGTGTGTGTATGAGTGCTAAATCACTTCAGTTGTATCCGACTCTTTGCAGCCCTATAGACCATAGTCCGCCAGGCTCCTCTGTCCATGGGATTCTCCAGGCAAGAATGCTGCGTTGGGTTGCCATGCCCTCCTCCAGGATCTTCCTGATCCAGGGATCAAGCCTGTGTCTCTTACGTCTCTTGCACTGGCAGGTAGTTCTTTATCACTAGCGCCACCTGGGAAGCCCCTATTGCTTGGGAGATAGTATTTCAGATATCTCTGAAAAGCTGCTCCAAAAATGCAGAGTGGGGGTGGGGAAGGTCAGTATATATGTGATTTTGGTGAAAGGATGGTACATGCAATCAAGCCACATTTTTTTACAGAAGGTTTCTGCTCTTCTCACGAGGGTTTACTGCTAGTTACGAGGAGCAGGCATCACTTTGATGGATTTTAGTGCCTTTGTAGACACAAGATGCAAGAATTGGGCTCATAAAATCAGCTCTTGAAAGTATCTAACTAATTTGAAGACCTTTCCTACCGATTTTTCCCCAAGCACAGAGCGTCTCATTTCTGCTCACTCTGAACTTCTTTCAGGAGATAGTGAAGGTCAGCAACTGTAGAAGCACCTGATTGAATCCTTGTCGAGGTAGATGGCAGGTGCCCCTGGCAAGTGCCAATTTGCAACTAACACAAAAAGGAGGAGCAGAGCTCTTTTTCCATTTAAAGAATAACAACAAAGATCAGACCCAGTATAATATTCCCCATTAAATAAATGATAAGCAACCAAACATCTACAAAATAAGCATTCTAGTGCGACCATCTCTGGCTGCAGACCCACACGACTGCCGTAAACATGTTCTGGCCTGCACATGCCCTGCCCTCCAGAGCTCAGCTTCTCCAGTGAAGTGTGAGTCAGGTGGGCACAACCCTCCACAGACGGCTCTGCTGTGCATCTAGGGCTGGGGGCCTCAAGTCTACATTTTCCAAACAGCCAGGTGTTCCTGCTCATATAAAGAAAGCCGAGAGTGGATCAATAGGAACTGCATAAACTATTTCACCAAGGAGTGTGAAGGGAGTCATACAAACACACGGTTCCCAGCTCAGATCTCCAAGTCTGATAGAATTCTGAGTGTAAGGTGGCAATCACTGCCCATGTGAATGATGGACGAGGATGTAAACCCTGGAGATAATATTAAACACAATTAAACCTCCCATCCTCCATAACATCATGATTTGTCTCCTTCCACCTCCAGCTGCTCTCCTCTGAAACTGGTGGCACTGGCAGAATTTTACCTTTATTGGATTTTTTCCTCTAGCTTTGAAAGCCTTCACTATGTGGTGACCGTGGAAGGGAAGAGTAATGAGAATTGTCATTAATGAAAGTAAATACTGTTCATTCACTTTGGCTGTAACTCATCTAAAAGCTAAAATAACCTCATAATTAAACTGCTAACCAAAATTAGGCATTAGAGTAGAATAATTAATTTTAAATTGCACACAATAGTGCAAATCTAAGGTAATAACTAAGAGGAAAAGGAATGGGGAGAATGATATTAAAGCTGGAGAAATCGTTTGGATAACTCAAATAAGTGATCTCATTGTCATTTCCAAAGAAAATGAACAGCTTAGACATTCGGCATTTCCCTGTGTGGTTCCTTTACCTTTTTTAACCCACCTGGAATGTAAAGCTAATAGCATTTACCTCTGTGCCTCTTAGGAATATTAATATTTTAGAAGGCCTTTCAGATCACTATGAGAAAGCTGTATTAGGGAGCAGACATTATCAAGCAGACATTATCACATTATTACAAGGCAGATTTTAGTGTTGTAACTTGTGGGCTTAAGTTGTAACACATGGGTGTTTCTGTATTTAGTCACCAGACATGCATACAGTAGGTATTCCAGGGTGTCTGCTAGACTGAACATCATTTCAGTTCAGTTCAGTCACTCAGTCGTGTCCAACTCTTTGCAACCCTATGGACTGCAGTACAGCAGGCTTCCTTGTCCATTACCAACACCCAGAGCTTACTCAACTCATGTTCATTGAGCCATTAGTGTTGTAACTTGTGGGCTTAAGTTGTAACACATGGGTGTTTCTGTATTTAGTCACCAGACATGCATACAGTAGGTATTCCAGGGTGTCTGCTAGACTGAACATCATTTCAGTTCAGTTCAGTCACTCAGTCGTGTCCAACTCTTTGCAACCCTATGGACTGCAGTACAGCAGGCTTCCTTGTCCATTACCAACACCCAGAGCTTACTCAAACTCATGTTCATTGAGCCGGTGATGCCATCCAACCATCTTATCCTCTGTCGTCCCCTTCTCCTCCTGTCTTCAATCTTTCCCAGCATCAGAGTCTTTTCCAATAAGTCAGTTCTTCTTACCAGGTGGCCAAAGTATTGGAGTTTCAGCTTCAGCATCAGTCCTTCCAATGAACACTGAGGACTGATTTCCTTTAGGATGGACTAGTTGGATTTCCTTGCAGTCCAAGGGACTCTCAAGAGTCTTCTCAAACACCACAGTTCAAAAGCATCAGTTCTTTGGTGCTCTGCTTTCTTTATAGTTCAACTCTCACATCCATACATGACTACTGGAAAAACCATAGCTTTGACTAGACGGACCTTTGTTGGCAAAGCAACATCTCTGCTTTTTAATATACTGTCTAGGTTGGTCATAGCTTGTCTTCCAAGGAGCAAGCGTCTTTTAATTTCACGGCTGCAGTCACCATCTGCAGTAGTTTGGGAGCTCAAAAAAATAAAATCGCTCACTGTTTCCATTGTTTCCCCATCTATTTGCCATGAAGTGATGGGACCAGATGCCATGATCTTAGTTTTCTGAATATTGAGTTTTAATCCAACTTTTTCACTCTCTTCTTTCACTTTCATCAGGAGGCTCTTTAGTTTTTTGCTTTCTGCCTAAGGGTGGTGTCTGCATATCTGATTTAAAATAAACCTCTAGCATTCTCTGGTAATTAGAGATATTTACTCTAGCATATGTTACCCAAGGTACATACATGTGCACTAAGTCATGTCAGTCATGTTCGAGTCTTTACAATCCTATGGACTGTAGCCCATCAGGCTCCTCTGTTCATCAGGCAAGAATCCTGGAGTGGGTTGCTATGCCCTCATCTGGGGGATCTTTCTGACCCAGGGATCGAACCCACCTCTCTTAAGTCTCCTGCATTGACAGGAGTGTTCTTTACCACTAGCGCCACCTGAGAAGCTCAATACTATCTACAGATTGCCCCAATCCAGCACAAGCATCAGCCATAAACACTCTCGCTGTTTGTCCGCATGAGTGTGAGCAACTTCTTTGAGCCTACACATCTTTATCTGAAATAGAAACATACACCTAGCTAGTAAATGAACAAACCACAGAATTTGTTTATTTTTATGAATAATAAACAACAGATGAGAATCCTTCTGGATATAAACAAAAAATAAAGTGTGAATACTTTCCACAAACAGTTCAAAGTCTTTACGGAGGACAAAGCACACAAGGCAAACTCCGTTTTCACATCAGTAAAACTAGGAGAATCATCTTGACTGAGGTAACCAGTAGGATCCCCATGAGGATGAGTCAGCTATGCCAAGAAAGAGTACTCTGCCATTCTCCCAAATCATCCCACCCTCTCCCTCTCCCTCAGAGGCCAAAAGTCTGTTCTATACCTCTGTGTCTCTTTTGTTGTCTCACGTACACGGTCATCATTACTATCTTTCTAAATTCCATATATACGGGTCAGTATACTGTATTGGTGTTTTTCTTTCTGGCTTACTTCACTCTGTATAATCGGCTTCAGTTCATCCATCTCATTAGAACTGAGTCAAATTTATTCTTTTTAAGGGCTGAGTAATACTCCATTGTGTATATGTACCACAGCTTTCATATCCATTCATCTGCTGATGGACATCTAGATTGTTTCCATGTCCTGGCAATTATAAACAATGCTGCAATGAACATTGGGGTACATGAGAGAGGGTGGGATGATTTGGGAGAATGGCACTGAAACATGTATACTATCATATAAGAAACGAAGCGCCAGTCTATGTTCAATACAGGATATAGGATGCTTGGGGCTGATGTACGGGATGATCCGGGGAGATGGTGTTCGGTGGGAGGTGGGAGGGGGCTTCAGCATTGGGAGATCGTGTACACCTGTGGCTGATTCATGTCAATGTATGGCAAAACCAATACAGTATTATAAAGTAGAATAAAGTATTAAAAAAAAGTCTTTGCTAATAGCAAAAAATAAAATAAAATAAAAAAGAAAGAGTACTCTGCACACTGCAGGCACTGGCCACGCTTCCTGGGGTCTCTGTGTCCTGTGCCTCCTATTTACAGCTGACCAAATATATGCCAACCCTGTAAACTCTTGTATTCAGCCTCAATCGTGAAAGTTCTTTAGTATCTGGTTCCAGTTTAGAGCTCTGTTTCTCTGATTGTACTCACCCTAAGTGAACTTAGCCTGTCCAGTCTTGCTGAAAGCCCAAGTGTGTTTCTCTAGCCCCAGACACTTTTGTGTGCCTGGCTTGTATACCCAACAAGCTCCTTCAGACCTCCACTTAAAGATTTCAAAGACACCCCTTCCTGACCCTATGAATCTAGAGCAGGCTTCGCTCTGGTTCTTTTAGTATCTGGTTCCAGTTTAGAGCTCTGTTTCTCTGATTGTACTCACCCTAAGTGAACTTAGCCTGTCCAGTCTTGCTGAAAGCCCAAGTGTGTTTCTCTAGCCCCGGACACTTTTGTGTGCCTGGCTTGTATACCCAACAAGCTCCTTCAGACCTCCACTTAAAGATTTCAAAGACACCCCTTCCTGACCCTATGAATCTAGAGCAGGCTTCGCTCTGGTTCTATTGATCACATCCTGCCCCTTTGATAGCACTCAGCATGCTGGCTGAGCAGTTCTGTGTGCAATGTTTTATTGCATGGCTGGCCTCAAGTGAGTGAGGCCAAGACTGCCCTGTCCATCACAGCCTAGGCAACGTCTAACAAACCCACCACAATATGAACACCAACATCCCAGCAAAAACAAGAACAAAAACACAAAAATAGAAAAAACGGGCTGCCAATATATTGGACAGTAAAAAGATACAAAAGGCAATGGGTATTCAGAAAAAGTTGAAAATAAGAAGAGGCTTGAACTGATAGAAGAATTCATCTATTTGATTTAATCTAAAGATGATGCAGACAGAATGTGATACTGACCTCAGCTGGGGGCAGAGGGAAAGGGATCAACGTGAGCTCTTTCTGGACAAATGGACCAGGAGGAATCGATGGTCTCACGGGCATCTAGGTTTGACCCTCAAGGCTGTACTTTGATAACCAAACAGAAAGAACAAGATTCCCCACGGCGAGTAAGGAGGGAGAGAAAGAATGAAAACAGCAGGGAAGAAGGGAGTCTGAGATGACACACGCAGAGGGAACCCGAGATGCCTCTTCTGTGCTGTCTGAGGCACGGCTGAAAGCCTCAGTGACATGTAATCAGCAGCAGCAGCGTCAGCCCCCCTGGTCTGACTGAGGGTTGAGGGGGGCCACAGACACACTGTCCACTAAGGCCCTGTCTGAGCACCGCCTTCAGCATCGCATTGGATCATAGCAGTTGTACCCTTGGGCTTTAACTTTGATACCTTGTAAGACATCTCACAGGACTTGCAGGGCATCAAGACCACAGGGTTTAAGGCTCTTTCCTGTGAGAACAGGAAAACAATCACCCCAAGTGCCACTGAACAGCTGGGGGTATGCTCATATTTACTGGGGTCTCTGTGTGTTCATACAACTGTGTGTTCATATTTACTGGGGCCTCACTGGTTCCTTAAGACATTCTGGGATCCTGTCTCTCATGTAGCATGAGAGCTGGTCCCTGCCACTCGCAAAGCCCCAGGAGGCTTTCAGTGAGATGAATTTGGCATTGACCTGCAGGATCCTCAGTGGAAAAGGCCTGCTGTGGGCAGCAGAGGCTAGGAGAGTCCTGTCCCTACCTCTTCAATCAAGCCCCCCCCCACCCCCCGGAAACACACGCCTATATGCCATTCAGACGAGGACCAACGAGCATTGTTGAGCCAACAACTCCTTTCCAATCTCTGGTTCTACTGGAGTAGAAGAGTCAGCACCATAGAAATGACATTGAACCAGGGTGGAAATGAGATTGAGATCCTGGCTCTGGCATGAGGATGTCCTGAAAAGTCATATCCTTAACCCTGAAAGAGTCATCAGTATGTAAAGAGCAGTGGCAGTGCAATAGTACTCATTGTCCACATCTCCTTATGTTTACTTGGTATATTACAGCTTTCAAAATCCAGCACTTCCTGGGACTGCCTGTGACATGTTGGAAAGTTCCAGCAGATTGGGATAGGTTGGGATTCTCACGGCCCTCGAGGTGGTGACAGTGACATGTTGCAGACAAAAGGAGCGGGGCTGAGCTAGGTTAACTTGCTGAAATCACACCATTGCAGCTGGGAGAGCCGTGCTACACTTTCTTTGGGGAACTCACCTGTGCCTGAGCCTACTGGTGCTCCCCACACCACCCATATTGCAGCAATACCAATTATGTGTGAATAGTATATACATCGTGTTCTCTGTGCCCCAGAGGCTCTATTTACTTCTATTATTGCTGTTGTTCAGTCACTAAGTTGTGTCGGACTCTTTGCAACCACATAACTGTTTATGCATGCCAGGCTTCTCTGCCCTTCACTATCTCCTGGACTTAGCTCAAACTCATGTCCACTGAGTCGGTGATGCCATCCAACCATCTGATCCTTTGCTGCCCCTTTCTCCTCCTAACCTAAATCTTTCCCAGCATCAGCATCTTTTCCATGAGTCGGCTCTTTGCATCAGGTGGCCAAAGTATTTGTACTTTTATTAAAAATTTTAATATCTGTTTTTAAATTAGATAATTTCTATCTATCAGCCCTTTAATTCACTGATTTCTTTTGCTTGCCATCTTGAATTTGCTATTGAGTCTATCCAGTGAATCTTGGTGACTTTTTCATTTTGGTGGTATAGTTTTTAGTTCTACAACGTCCATTTGGTTCTTTTTTTTTTCTAATGGCTTCTATTTGCACCTTGACATTCCCTATCTGCTTATTCATTTAGACTGTGTTTTCCTCTAATTTTGTGAATACATTTTGTTTAATTCTTCTAGTATCTTTATAATGGCTATTTTAAATATGGCTGATGAGCCCAACATCTGGGTATCTCGGGATGCCCTCTCACCTGTTGGGGTGTGAGCTCCCCAGGAAGGTTATGGGGCAATGGTTACTTCATTCTGTGTTCCTCCTGCATGCAGCACAGAGATTATCATATAATAGCACCCGTTTTGTGAATTAAGGGAATGAAGAGGCATGTGAGTCATGACCAGAAGCCAAACCTTGATTCTGAGTCCATCCATAAGGATGGACTCTCCCCAGTCCTCTTCTAGGTTATAAAGGCTGGACAGTGGGAAGATAAGCCCTCTTTATCTTCTTCGGCTTTCTCTTTTCCTTAAAATCAGGCTTTGTGACTTTTGCTCATTCCACCTTTACACTGTAAGAATGAAGGGCATTGCTTTTATGGAGTGAGAGACAATGGTTGTTCTTATTGCAATTATTGCTGCTTCCTTTGCCCAAATTACTTATTCCACTGTCTTGGTCTTCAAGCCAGTAAGTTGTTGAGCCAACAACTCCTTTCCAATCTCTGGTTCTACTGGAGTAGAAGAGTCAGCACCATAGAAATGACACTGAACCAGGGTGGAAATGAGATTGAGATCCTGGCTCTGGCATGAGGATGTCCTGAAAAGTCATATCCTTAACCCTGAAAGAGTCATCAGTATGTAAAGAGCAGTGGCAGTGCAATAGTACTCATTGTCCACATCTCCTTATGTTTACTTGGTATATTACAGCTTTCAAAATCCAGCACTTCCTGGGACTGCCTGTGACATGTTGGAAAGTTCCAGCAGATTGGGATAGGTTGGGATTCTCACGGCCCTCGAGGTGGTGACAGTGACATGTTGCAGACAAAAGGAGCGGGGCTGAGCTAGGTTAACTTGCTGAAATCACACCATTGCAGCTGGGAGAGCCGTGCTACACTTTCTTTGGGGAACTCACCTGTGCCTGAGCCTACTGGTGCTCCCCACACCACCCATATTGCAGCAATACCAATTACGTGTGAATTAGTATATACATCGTGTTCTCTGTGCCCCAGAGGCTCTATTTACTTCTATTATTGCTGTTGTTCAGTCACTAAGTTGTGTCGGACTCTTTGCAACCACATAACTGTTTATGCATGCCAGGCTTCTCTGCCCTTCACTATCTCCTGGACTTAGCTCAAACTCATGTCCACTGAGTCGGTGATGCCATCCAACCATCTGATCCTTTGCTGCCCCTTTCTCCTCCTAACCTAAATCTTTCCCAGCATCAGCATCTTTTCCATGAGTCGGCTCTTTGCATCAGGTGGCCAAAGTATTTGTACTTTTATTAAAAATTTTAATATCTGTTTTTAAATTAGATAATTTCTATCTATCAGCCCTTTAATTCACTGATTTCTTTTGCTTGCCATCTTGAATTTGCTATTGAGTCTATCCAGTGAATCTTGGTGACTTTTTCATTTTGGTGGTATAGTTTTTAGTTCTACAACGTCCATTTGGTTCTTTTTTTTTTCTAATGGCTTCTATTTGCACCTTGACATTCCCTATCTGCTTATTCATTTAGACTGTGTTTTCCTCTAATTTTGTGAATACATTTTGTTTAATTCTTCTAGTATCTTTATAATGGCTATTTTAAATATGGCTGATGAGCCCAACATCTGGGTATCTCGGGATGCCCTCTCACCTGTTGGGGTGTGAGCTCCCCAGGAAGGTTATGGGGCAATGGTTACTTCATTCTGTGTTCCTCCTGCATGCAGCACAGAGATTATCATATAATAGCACCCGTTTTGTGAATTAAGGGAATGAAGAGGCATGTGAGTCATGACCAGAAGCCAAACCTTGATTCTGAGTCCATCCATAAGGATGGACTCTCCCCAGTCCTCTTCTAGGTTATAAAGGCTGGACAGTGGGAAGATAAGCCCTCTTTATCTTCTTCGGCTTTCTCTTTTCCTTAAAATCAGGCTTTGTGACTTTTGCTCATTCCACCTTTACACTGTAAGAATGAAGGGCATTGCTTTTATGGAGTGAGAGACAATGGTTGTTCTTATTGCAATTATTGCTGCTTCCTTTGCCCAAATTACTTATTCCACTGTCTTGGTCTTCAAGCCAGTAAGTCAGTTCAGTTCAGTCTCTCAGTCATGTCTGACTCTTTGTGACCCCATGGACTGCAGCATACCAGGCTTCCCTTGTCCATCACCAACTCCTGGAGCTTACTCAAGCTCAAGCCAGTAAAGGGGATATTAAAATAAACTTTCATCTATGCACTGTAAACACTTCATCATGCTGAGAACTTTAACCATCTCTTTCAAAGCCAACTCAAGTCTGAGAGAGAGTGATAAATTTAAAGTTTGTCATAATGATAGCCTTTTGTGACCTCCATCCTGACTCTTCCCAGAGGAGAGAGATGGCAGACCCTCCCTTCCAGCCACCCATTTCCATGAAAAAGGGCTTGGGCATTTGTCCAAGTTTTTCCCTCTCCTGTTATAGTCCATAGGTTCGATTAAATGCTGTTTTTTCTGGGCACAGCAAGCTGGAGAGACAAGCAGGCAGAATGGAAAGTAGGAGAGGGCTGGGAGGAGGGAATTACCTCGGCCCCAGCCCCGAGACTCCCCAGACCGTGGTCAGGGTGAGTGAAGCAGAAAGCCTTCCAGGAGCCGATGTGTCACACTGAACCGAGCGTAAGGGAGGCTGGGCGAGCCCGGCCTGCCAATTGTGTCTGTCTCCGGGCCGTGGAATTTCTATTATTCATCACTCGCCGGCCTGGACAGCACGGTAGCACCAGCCTCTGTCTAATCCCCACCTGATAATGTATTTCTGATAAGCATGACGGAGCCCAGTGCTCCTGACAGGACTCACATTTCCAGCTGGATAAAGTGCCATTTACATGAAGCAGGCACTGTGAATTTAGATCAGGAGATAGAGGTGAGGGGGGCTCAGGGCAGCTGCATGGGCGGGAGGATCGACTGGAGTCTGGGAGTATCCTGGTTCCATCACTCCTCTACCCAGACACGGGGGCCACAAGATGCTCTGAGTATTGGCATGAGGAGGACGGACAGGTCAGCCGCCTGTTGGCCCTGCCTGCCCTGACCTGGTGCCTCTCACCTGAGACCCCAACAGGTAAGGTAGCATATAGGCACGGGGTTGTGGCGGTCCCAAGCCAGAGGGAAAAGAGGTGGCCCTGTCTTTCCCAGGCTCTTGAGCCATCCAGAGAGAAAGCCAGCAGAAAATCCTGACATGGCTTCTATGTCAATATCCTACATTAAATGATACCCCAGGGCAGAGCCTCTGGAGACCTCTGATTCTGTCCCTGAGTCCTGAAACCCAAAAGGAATGAGGCTCAAGCATCCATGAGTGGTTCAACCTTGACTGTGGAAGACATCATCAAGGCAGCTGGTCACAGCAGATCTGATGAGCTGAGGGCACTCATTACTCTTTGGGGCTGATGTCAATTCTATTTTTATAACTCAGGTGCAGCCTGAAAGATGACCTGCTCTAAGGGTACGCAGTTGTCAGCATGATGATCAGAAGTGCACGCTCCTGGTGCAATTTCACCTCCTGTATTTCTCAGTTGCCCACCTCTCCAGCCCCAGTTCCGGCCTCCATCACCACCTGTCCTTGCTCACTGAGGACTTCCAGTCCAAAGCTCCTGGCCTCAGTCTTGCCGGGCAAACTGACTCCTGCAGCCTGACAGCATCAGGTGATGCAGGGGCCTCGCTGTGTCGCCGGTGGCTTCCAACCCTGCAGCAGCTTCCTGTGCCCACAGGGAGTGGTCGGTTACTGGACGGAGGCCACCAAAGCCCCTCAGGTGGAAGGCCTCCCATACCAGCCTCCTTCTCTGTGTGTTCAGTCACAAAGTCATGTCCACCTCTTTGTGACCCCATGGACTGTGGCACACCAGGCTTCCCTGTCCTTCATTATCTCCTCCTCTACCCGATTCCAAATTTCTCACTGTGCTTTTAGCCTTAACCATGCAACTCCTCTTGAAATCCCCCACGCCCCCTGTGCCACTTCTAATGACAGGCTGATGTCTGCCCCATTGTATTCTGGTCCTGAAACCCCTACGCCCATCTCCAGGATAACTCCCTAACATGGAAGCTGAACTAGCATTCTACCCCTGTGCCCCCACAACATGATGACTGGGCTTCCATGCAGCACTTCCACATCATATTCTAAGGCTTTCACTAAGAATCTGCTTCTGGTACAGGAATGGAACTCTGAGCTCCTGACATCTCCAGGGCCCAGGGCAATCATTCATGTGGAAGTCCACATGACATGTCTAACTATTTTAAAGTTATAAATCAACCTATATTCACTATTTTAAAGTTAAAAATTAACCTATAAAACCGCTAATATATTTTCAGACCTTGAAAACTATTTGTTCATAATGGCATCCAAGGTCAGGTCCAGATTAGATTCTGCCATGAAACAGTGGAAGAAACAAAGGGAAAATTAGCACTCTAAAACCAGAGGTTAAAGATAACACAGTTGTCATGTGTAACACAATTGAGAGAACACAAGAAGAAAAAGAAAGAATGATAGGCTATTTTAAACAGAACACAGGCAACTTTGTTTAAAAACAAATTTTAGCATTTATTAGATGCTAGATACTATGGTAAGCAGTTCCTCTAATTCTTTTAATATTTATAGCTATCCTCTGAAAAGACATCAATATTATTATTTCATGTTTTTAAAAGGAGGAAGCTAGGACATTACAGAGAGAGATTAAATATTGCTCAAGATCATACAGTTCTTATGCAAATAAGTCAGAATTTGAACACATGGTGTCTTATTCCAGGCAGTGTTTCTTTAAGCCCTCGTAGCAAAAATGGAATTTCAGAAATAGGAAGGGAACATCATTAACATTAAAACTCAGTGGCTAAGCAGAAGATTAGATACAGTTGAGGAAAAGAGTAAAGAAATGGAAAATGCATTTGAGGAATTCATCTAGACTACATCATGGACAAAGATACAGAAAATATAAATAAAGCACAGTGGCTATGAAAGGCATAAAGATAAAATTAAAAGATCAAAAGAATTATAATAGATAGCAATTTCAGAAAAAAGGCATGAGACCTTAGATTCATGAAGGATATATCAATCCAAGTTAAAAAAATCTATTTCCTGCAACACAGGAGACCATGGTTTGATCCCTGAATCGAGAAGATTCCCTGGAGTAGGAAATGGCACCCCAGTCCAATATTCTCGCCTGGAAAATCCCATGGAAAGAGGAACCTGGCAGGCTACAGCCCTTGGATTTGCAAAGAGCAATATGACTGATTCTATATCAGACATGACGATTCTAAAATTGACTGTGATAATGATTGCACACATCTATGGATAGGCTAAAGAAAACATTGCATTTAATATTTTAAATGGATGGATTATACGATGTGAATTATATCATAATAAGATGTTCAAAAAATAAAAATACATTTGTTAGTTTTAGAATATTACTAAAGGTTACACTTAAAAAAAAAAAAAGGAAATTGAACCCAGAATGTAGATAGAATACAAACTGGATAGAATGAAGTTAGCAGCAATCAAAGAAAAAAATCAGGAACCACACTGCTATCTATAAATAAGGATTGATTTTTAAGAAAAGATGATAAGAAATGGAATGTTCTGTAGTCCTAATATGGTTTAGAAAACAAAGGATACAACAATTTACTTTAAAATTTCTGTTAAATATTCATATTAAGTATTATTTAATTAATAATACAATATACTATAATATGTTATTGCTATTGATTATTTTAATATAATTAATAATACAATTATATATATTTAACTTAATATACATTACATATCAGTCAGTTCAGTTCAGTCGCTCAGTCGTGTCTGACTCTTTGTAACCCCATGAATCACAGCACGCCAGGCCTTCCTGTCTATCACCATCTCCCAAAGTTCACTCAAACTCATGTTCATCGAGTCCATGATGCCATCCAACCATAAATTTAATAATAGAGTTGGACACAACTGGGCAGCTAAATGTAAAAATATATTTACCTTGCAGCTCTTTAAAAATGTGTTATGTATCTTCGAAGAGAATACACACTTTCTAAATTTTGGGTTAAAGATCTTATATATGTTCTTTAGAAAAAGATTTTACATGCATATAAACATTTTAAAATTTCTGTTAAATATTCATATTAAGTATTATTTAATTAATAATACAATATACTATAATATGTTATTGCTATTGATTATTTTAATATAATTAATAATACAATTATATATATTTAACTTAATATACATTACATATCAGTCAGTTCAGTTCAGTCGCTCAGTCGTGTCTGACTCTTTGTAACCCCATGAATCACAGCACGCCAGGCCTTCCTGTCTATCACCATCTCCCAAAGTTCACTCAAACTCATGTTCATCGAGTCCATGATGCCATCCAACCATAAATTTAATAATAGAGTTGGACACAACTGGGCAGCTAAATGTAAAAATATATTTACCTTGCAGCTCTTTAAAAATGTGTTATGTATCTTCGAAGAGAATACACACTTTCTAAATTTTGGGTTAAAGATCTTATATATGTTCTTTAGAAAAAGATTTTACATGCATATAAACATACATGCACATCCAATAATAAGTTTTCACAACAGATGTGTATGAAAGATAAACTACAGTTTTGTTGTTGTTTTTTTTAAGCATGGAAACTGTCACAGTTTGGGATGGAGGGGCACATGTATACCTGTGGCTGATTCATGTCAATGTATGGCAAAACCGACCATCATACTGTAAATATTACAAATTTGAGTAATTAGCCTCCAATTAAAATAAACTAATTAATTTTAAAATTTTTTCAAAGGTAATTTGGTGCAGAAATGTTAACCTTAATAAAATAACTAAATTAGGTAAAGCAGCTGATATTTCTTTGTGGAGAACTGTGTGTTAGACGTCACATTTAGTATGGTAACGAACTTCTTAACTCAAGGCAACCTTATGAGGTACATTCTTGCAGAATTGATGATGAAATTGAAGTTCAAAATTTCAGTGTCAGTTTTTAGTTCATATCTCCTAGAAACCATTACAACAGGCAGAAAGCATATAATGAACCATTTGACCAAACAAACATATCTTAAACCCTGCAACCCAGATCTAGAAACTGTTTCCCTTATTCATGCACATCTGACACATTTAAAGAGACTGACCACATGCTAGTACATAAGCTTAATCTCAACAACTTCCACAGAATAACAGTCACACAGACCACGTAGTATGAACAAAATGGAATAAAACTGAATGAGTGAAGTGAGTAAAGTCGCTCAGTCGTGTCTGACTCTTTGCGACCCCATGGACTATAGCATACCAGGCTCCTCTGTTCATGGGATTTTCCAAGCAAGGGTACTGGAGTGGGTTGCCATTTCCTTCTCCAGAGGATCTTCCTGACCCAGGGATTGAACCCGGGTTTCCCACATTGCAGGCAGATGCTTTACCATCTGAGCCACCAGGGAATAAAACTGCTAATCCATAAATAAAAACTGGTTAGAGAAATCAACCACAAGCTTATATAAAACATGTCTAAATAATCCATGAGTCAAAATAACTATAATAAATAATATAAAATGCATAGGCCCAAATGACAATATAAAGAGTAGTATATACAAAACTACTTGAATACTGCTTAAAAATAAAAGTGTAGCCTTAAATGTATGCACTCAAAAAGAAGAAAGTTAATCATAAATGTTCAGCTCAAGAAATTAGGGGGGAAAATTGTATAGTAAATCTGAAGAAAGCAAAAGGAAGGAAATTAAAGTAAGAACATTATTTATGTATATGGTATTCACATTATATCTTATAAATTTGTATAACACAGTGCAATTTATTTATAGAAGTATTATATAATTACTTATTTAATAAAAGTTAATAAACTAGAAGATCAATCAAAACTATTTACTCAAAGGGAATAAAAAGGATATGTCTTTTATAGAACAGATAAAATTAAAGTGAAGGTAAGTCCTATAGTTTTTCCTGTGGTCATGGATGTGAGAGTTGGACTGTGAAGGCTGAGCGCCAAAAGAACTGATGCTTTTGAACGGTGGTGTTGGAGAAGACTCTTGAGAGTCCCTTGGCCTGCAAGGAGATCAAACCAGTCCATTCTGAAGGAGATCAACCCTGGGATTTCTTTGGAAGGAATGATGCTAAAGCTGAAACTCCAGTACTTTGGCCACCTCGTGCGAAGGGTTGACTCACTAGAAAAGACTCTGATGCTGGGAGGGATTGGAGGAAGGAGGAGAAGGGGACGACAGAGGATGAGATGGCTGGATGGCATCACGGACTCAATGCGTGAGTCTGAGTGAACTCTGGGAGTTGGTGATGGACAGGGAGGCCTGGAGTGCTTCGCTTCATGTGGTCGCAAAGCGTCGGACACTACTGAGAGACTGAATTGAATTGAACTGAAGTGAAGTTGCTCAGTTGTGTCTGACTCTTTGCGACCCCGTGGACTGTAGCCTACCAGGCTCCGCCCTCCATGGGATTTTCCAGGCAAGAGTACTGGAGTGGGTTGCCATTCCTTCCTCCAGGGGATCTTCCTGACCCAGGTCTCACTTTAACCTCTGAGCCACCAGGGAAT
>SJYC01055468.1:0-13894 GCA_006408675.1 Madoqua kirkii | reverse complement strand
ATGTGTGGAATACAACAAACTGTGGAAAAGTCTTTGAGAGATGGGAATACCAGACCACCTGACCTGCCTCCTGTGAAAGTTGTATGCAAATCAAGAAGCAACCGTTAGAACAGAACATGGTTAGAACAACAGACTGGTTCAAAATAGGGAAAGAAGTATGTCAATGTTGTATATTATCATCATGCTCATTTAACTTATAAGCAGAGTACATCATGCCAAATTCTGGGCTAGATGAAGCACAAGCTAAAAATCAAGATTGCTGGGAGAAATGTCAATAAACGCAGATATGCAGATGACACCACCCTTATGGTGGAAAGTGAAGAAGAACTAAAAAGCCACTTGATGAAGGTGAAAAAGGAGAGTGGAAAAGTTGGCTTAAAGCTCAATATTCAGAAAATGAAGATCATGGCATCCGGTCCCATCACTTCATGGGAAATAGATGGGGAAACAGTAGAAACAGTGTCAGTCTTTATTTATTGGGGCTCCAAAATCACTGCGGAGGGTGACTGCAGCCTTGAAATTCAAAGATGCTTGTTCTTTGGAAGAAAAGCTATGACCAAACTAGATAGCATATTAAAATGCAGAGACATTATTTTGCTGACAAAGGTCCATCTAGTCAATGCTATGGTTTGTCCAGTGGTCATGTATGTATGTGAGAGTTGGACTATAAAGAGAGCTGATCACTGAAGAATCAATGTTTTGAACTGTGGTGTTGGAGAAGATTCTTGAGAGTCCCTTGGACTGCAAGGAGATCCAACCAGTCTATCCTAAAGGAGATCAGTCCTGAAGATTCCTTGGAAAGACTGATGCTGAAGCTGAAACTCTAATATTCTGGCCACCTGATGTGAAGTGCTGACTCATTTGAAAAGACCTTGATGCTGGGAAAGATTGAAAGATAAAGGAGAAGGGGACAACAGAGGGTGAGACGGTTGGATGGGATCCCCCACTCAATGAACATGAGTTTGAGCAAATTCCAGGAGTTGGTGATAGACAGGGAGGCCTGGCGTGTTGCTGTCCATGGGATTGCAAAGAGTTGGACATGACTAAGTGACTGAACTGAACTGAGCCAATGTTGAGGCTGAAACTCTAATACTTTGGCCACCTAAGGCAAAGAGCTGACTCATTATAAATGACCCTGATGCTGGGGAAGATTGAAGGTGGGAGGAGAATTGGATGACAAAGGATGAGATGGTTGATTGATCACTCTCAACTATTTTCTCTCTTTGGTAAAAATTGAAAGATTAATAAGCTAGCCAATAGGCTATCCTCTATACCTCAATATCTTGTCTTCTTAGCATTCCAGTCTTACTCTATTTAAGGGAGGGCTGAATTCAGCATCATCCATATGAAGCAAAACTCGTTCGTTTTAATCAATGTTCTAGTGAGAAGAATACTGGTGTGGATCTGAATAACCACATAATAAGGACTCTTTTCATTAATTTCTCCAGAAAACCATTCTGCTAGATGACATCATCATTTGACCCAAAACTTTAGTGCCTTGAATAGATCTCAGGAATAAGCCCTGGCTCACAGAAGCATATGGTGCGTTTTGTTAACATTCTATACCAACTTGAAATATCCTAGGGTCACTGGTGATTGCTTTCTCCTCTCTTGTATCAAGACATTACAGAAACCATGTTCAGGACGGTCGGGTGATGATGAAGACGTGGATTATCCTTGTAGAGGGAAGTATATCATGCAGTTGGACTGTGGTACCACGCTGAGAGAAAAACCAAGATAAAAAATGCCAGGAAGGTGGAAACAGCAGGGAGTCGTAAGTACAGTGCCAGTGAAGGGATCCAAAGAGGAAATCAAAACAAGTAGATAAAAGCAGGCACTGGCCTGTGGTTTCTAATCAGATGCCAGGAGCAAAACCTTAGCAGGAATGATAAATCCATGTCCCTTTAATGGTATATGGAGATCTATGCATTTGTTCAGGTCAGTGTTTATATTAACTGGTGGAAATCATTGAGTATTCACTTCTAAACCCGGAAAATGAACCAGCATGTTAGAAAGCGTATCTATTTCATTTGGTAGTATATATTCTCCCAACAAAACAAAAAGATGAGAAAGAGCAAACTATAATTTCATATTTAATTACTTCATGTTTTAGTTAAATTCCACTCATATTTAGTAATGTTTGTATATTAGATAAAATAAATGCCAAAAAATCACATTTACTGGTTAAAGCTTCATTTTTAAGGCTTTACAAAGAAACCTACATTCCACACAGGGCATTAAATGCCAAATTCAAATTGCATAGCAAGAGTCCCTGGAGAATACTTCCCCAGATGGAAGGGGCAAGTTAAAACCCTTATTGAATCTCCCGCTATGCATTTCCTTTAGGAAGAAAACAAAGTACAAATTCTCTGTTAGTTGGATATACAAGAATCTGCCCTCATCATAAGATTTCAAACTTCTTTTTCTTTCTACGAGAACCAGTTTTTTGAGGGTCTATGTTTCCTACTGTACTTTGATCTATTTATGTGCTGTATCTCTCCTCTCTTGTAAAGTTCCTTCAATCTGTGGTGGAAAGTGGAAAACAATAGTTTGAAGTAAATTCTGCCAGTAAACTAGGTGATCAGATAATTCAATGGGTTGTCAAACAACTTCAACAACCTATTTGTTAAAAAATAAATAAGTTTCTTATAAAGAAAGGTGGAGTGGAAAAAAGATTAGTAAAGAAGAAAGAATAAAACTGCACAACAGTTATTTTATAATCTCTTTCTACAGAGAAAATTATGCAGGTATGTCTATAAAGTATGGAGTAAGGAACTCAAAGTATATGAAATGTAGTTTTATTGTGTTTTTTGGCAAAAGTATAATCTTGACCTTTGATAAACTGTCTAGAGAAAAAGCCCAACAGATCTGAGCAATATGTGAAAAATTTCACCATCACCTGCCTACTTTAGCACTTGAAAGAACACAGGTATAGTTAGAAAATTTTGTTTACATTGTCATTTTCTAGCCAGCAACCTAAGTAATCTAC
The DNA here is from genome assembly GCA_006408675.1 of Madoqua kirkii. Taxonomy (NCBI): domain Eukaryota; kingdom Metazoa; phylum Chordata; class Mammalia; order Artiodactyla; family Bovidae; genus Madoqua; species Madoqua kirkii. The sequence goes on along the minus strand of SJYC01055468.1, from coordinate 10,905 downwards.
AACTCATTTTAAGTATTTGTAAAATAGATGGAAACAGAGACACAAACTTTTTTTCCTGTTTATAATCTAACTGTTCTGTACATACAGGTAAAGACAACCGAGGAAATTTTTGACACTGACTGTTCGAGTAAACTGTCAGCAGTGCTTGAACGTGAAAGAATGTACTGAACGGTGAGAAGATTGACAAGTGTTGTCAATTTGCAATGATAATTGGACACACTCAACACTAACTGTGGGCTTCCCCAGTGGATTAGTAGGTTAAGAATCCTCCTGCAGTGCAGGAGACACAGGAGACTCGGGTTTGATCCCCGGGTTGGGAAGATCCCCTGGAGGAGGAAAATGGCAACCCACGCCAGTGCTCTTGCCTGAAAAATCCCATGGACAGAGGAGCCTGGCGGGCTGCAGTTCAGAGGGTGGCAAAGAGTCAGACGTGACTGAGCGAGTGGGCACACGCCTACAGCTGTACTGCTAGCAACACAAGCGTCTGGAAATTTGTGCTCAACAAAAGTTCTCTCTGCCAGCTTCCACGTGGGCTAGTCCTGTATTATTTAACTAGCGTTTGTTATTTTCTAGTTACTTTATGTTAATCAACACATAAAGATACAGAATGCTTAAAAACAGAAGGCTAGACTCTAAACACCCAGCAGAAATTTCAAATTGACGTTTTAGAACCTTTTATATGCTCTTGATTGCTTAGTTTTCTTTGAAATCCATTTAATATTTTATCAAACTATGAAACCCAAACATGCCATAATTGTTTCTTATGGTCATGCTAACTAATTGATTTCAAATGCGTACCTTTTCTGAATTCTTTAGGAACTCCTCAAGTGTTTTCATATGCCAGAATATTAAGCAAGGTGCCTGGCATATACACACGGCTCAGTATACATGCTCTAAATAAATAAATGGCATTTACCTTGTTCTTTTCTGTTTTTCTCTCCAATCCCCTTTTTTCTGAGTATTCATACAGCTGGTGCTTCCATAATATATTCAGTCTTTTCCATATCGAATTACTCTTGTTCCTTGAACGTGACAAGAACAGTTTCATCACAGGCACTTTTTCAAAACCTTTGCTTGCTCTCGCCCGTATCCTCTAGATCTCAAGTTACCAGTATATCCCAGAAAGTTTTGCCACCCTCTGTCACTAGGTCACTTCCTTTGGTCTATACTCTCCTCTGTCTTTCAGAATATCTCTCTTGTAGTTATACAATTATTAGTACAATATATTGAAGAATATTTACTATGGGATATGGAGTCTATTTTTACTCATTTTAGTCATACCTCTGCCAAGAAGATAATATATACTTGAAATATGAGTGAAACAGATCAATATAAACCTGATACGATGTGTGTAGATTCTTAGAAAACCTTCTACTGCTATCTGTAGATTGCTCACAGAAATGACTGTCCACCAATGCCCACCTTGTTCAAAAATCTTCCCATGCCATTGATTGCTCAGGGTATCCACTTCTTTGCGAGAGACTTTTTTTTTTCCTGTGACCTGACTGAATCATCTCACACTGATACTATGCTGGATATTACAGAATTTCCTAGAATCAGGCCAAATAATATGAGTGTGTGTGAATATGAATATATATATGTACATATATATAAAATCTCTGTAGTAATTCTGATGCCATTGATATAGTACTATGAATATAATTCTAGTATCAGACCCCTTGTTAAGCATCCTTATGTACCAAGAAACCATCACTCTCTATTCCTTAATTTCCTTTTCTAAAATGTAGGAACTATATACTATAAACTATAATCCTACGAAGAAATGTATTGTTTGAAAACGTGGCAAAAATAGATGGCTTAAAGACAAAAAAAAACAACAACAACTTTTTAATATGTCATTTGCCCACAAATCAATAAAATAACAAATTGAGCGCCCAGATTATTTTTGTTACTTCAACAAGCGTATATGTCAATATTAATGGCATCATGATTTTCTATAAAAAGACGGGCATATGCTTCTTGAAACTTGCCTGTACAACAGAGGGAAACATTGTGATTTCTTAAAAGAGTAGTGTTCAACTATATGAAGCCAATATAATCTTTTAATAATACCCCAAAGCGTGAAAGTTTATTATAATATCAAACATGTCACAATTTACAACAAAGTAATAAATTCAGACTAAAATATAACTCAAAGTTATTTGCCAGATATTGACACCCAAGGCTAGACATCTGATTCACTTGCCAGCTCCCGAGAGAGGAGCACAGACATGTGTGACTTTCCCACCCATCCACAGTCATCAGCTGCAAGTAATAAATATGAATATGCACAAAGCACATGTCAGAATTAGCAATCAAGTTAGTGTCACTTACATTCACGGCAAATTTTTAAGTGCTTTTAATTCTATTAAAAACATAAAGAAGAACATTTCACCCTGGTATGAATGTCTCTTTAGGGAGAACAGAACTGAAATAGATTTCCTGTGATACGGCAGGCAGGGGCTCCACAGACGGCGCTGCTGCTGCTGCTGCTGAGTCGCTTCAGTCATGCCCGACCCCACAGACAGCAGCCCACCAGGCTCCCCCGTCCCTGGGATTCTCCAGGAAAGAACACTGGAGTGGGTTGCCATTTCCTTCTCCCATGCATGAAGGTGAAAAGTGAAGTGAAGTCGCTCAGCAGCATCTGACTCCTCGCGACCCCGTGGACCGCAGCCCCCCAGGCCCCTCTGTCCCTGGGAGTCTCCAGGCCAGAGCACTGGGGTGGGCGCACTGCCTTCTCCACAGGTGGCACTGGTGGTAAAGAACCCCCCTGCCAGTGCAGGAGACACAAGAGATGCAGGTCTGATACCCGGGTTGGGAAGATCCCTTGTAGGAGGGTACGGAAACCACTCCAGCATGCTTGTCTGGAGCCTCTCGTGGACAGAGGAGGCTGGCAGGCTACAGTCCACAGGGTCACAAAGAGTCGGACGCAAGTGCAGCGACCTAGCAGGCACCCACAGACTGACACAAACCCTGCCGAGACAGGGCTGACCTGCGGTCACGTCATACTCGAAATGGTCCTGCTGAGAAAGCGTGAATTATAGCCCTGGTGGTAATGCACTTTAGACACCAATGGTTTCAAGGTCAAAGAAAAAAGAAAAAATGCAAAAATGAATTCTGTGTTTCCACATACTTCAAGAGTCAAATGGAATTTGTGTGAAACAATGTTTTAAGAATATAATTTTTCACTTTATTGACTAAATCCATTTTTTCTAAAGTTAGTCTATCTTAAACCAGGAAATTTTTCTCTGCAGGCATTATGCATTTCTTAAACAAGACCTCTTTCAGTATTTCCCAAAGACTGAGGGAGCGAGCGAAAGTAAGCCATGTAGCCATGTCAGGAAAAATTCGGGGAAACATGAGTGAAGGAACTTGAAGCAAGATAAAAGGAGGTGTCCTTCTGCCAAGAACTGTGGAGTGTCTGAATTTTTACCCGACTTGCAAGGCAACAAGTTAATCTAGGGCAGTTTAATAGGCACTGGCAGAAGCTGCAAGACACCTGGGTTAGAGACAAAAATGGTTTCATTACTCACAGTGATGGCAGAAGTCAGAGTTTCAGCACTTTCTTTGCTTTTTCCTCAAGCCCAAGTTCCCCAGGGAAATGTAAAGAAGACCAAAGGATATCTGTGCACGCGATGGATCACTATGGACAGCAAGCATGTCTTACTTTATGCTCCAGAGACTATCAAGCAAACTATCCTGCGAGTGAAATTATGTCTAGAGTTCAAGGATGTGAGCAAGCCTGACCTTGCTTTAAAAGGTGATGAGATCTCTGTCTTCCAAGGCTCTTCCCTATATACCGATTCTTAAAAGATATTCCAGAACACAGCCTCTGTGCTTCTGCTAACAGGACATGCAGAAATGCAAGGGCAACAGGGAAAACTGCCTCAGCACTCCTGAACATACATCCCACATTTGTTAGCTAAGGCCAAAGATGCGTAGCCTCGATCACTGATAAGATAATGGAAGACAGACAGTCGAAAAGAGGGGAGCATAAGACTTGCCCTCAGCTTTTAAGGTGCTCTTCATATATAAGCTTACTAGAGTCTCTCTTCCAAATTCTGTGATTCTCAGGTACAAGCCCACAAGGCTGCCCCAGTCTGGGATATTGGGACACTGACTTCTTGATTGCTTCCTTACAGGTTTGAGAATAGGAACATGTCAAAATGGAAAATACAAGTTTCAGATCATTCCTCTCCACCTCTCCTGTGAGTCTATCAAACATATTTGAATTAAAATTAATTCACTCTGCATAAAAGTTAATAAATTACAGCTTCTTCACAAACATAGCAATCTGACTGACTGCAGAATAATAGTTTTAATGCACAGTATGGCTCAACCCAGTCAATATAATCAATGTTATCATTAAATCACAAAAAAAATCATGTTAGCATTCTCCTTTCCTATGTCTAAACTCTGAATAGTAAGCTAAATATGAGACTTTTATTTGAATTTCCAAATAAAAGCTATCCAAGAAAAGTGTTTAATATTATAAGCAATGTTATCATGGAATGATAACAACTGAAAACTGATTCTAAATTGAATGCATTATGAGAAACCTATGGAGCTCGGAATCACAAGCTTTCATTTGTTATGCTGCCAGAAATTCCACAATTAGCACACACAGGGTTACTCATGCCTATCATGTTACATAGGATAATACTATAACTACCTTCGCTAAAATGGTCTGAAAATGCTCAGCAATTATTATTACATACTTAGACCGTGAAGGAGGCATACATGGCTATTCAGACTTTTGGTTTTGACATAAGGAAGCATTGTTTTGAATTCTTCTTATAGATTCCTTTGGTTCAAAATTAGTAGCAAGCAAAATATAAGAAAACCTCAGCTTTCCTTGGGTATTTTATGCCAAAGATTCTTGGTTTTCTGGTCAAATTGGCATGTTTTATTATTAAAATCTGTGACTATTTATTAAGTTGAGAATATTCCAGCTTTCAGATATTATAAGGTAATATGTGTGTGTGTGCTTGCTAAGTTGTTTCAGCCAGGTCCAACTCTTTGTGACCCTGTGGACTGTAGAACTGTAGGACAGGCTCCCTGTCCATGAGATTCTCCGGGCAAGAATGCTGGAGGGGGCTGCCATGCCCTCCTACATGGGATCTTGCCAATCCAGGGGCTGAACCCATGTCTCCTGCAGTTCCTGCACTGCAGGCAGATTCTGTACCACTGAGCCACCAGGAAGGCTCATCACCATGTAATCAAGTACCACTAAATCAATGAAGGCAAGACTGTACATTTTACAGATGCATCTGATCAGTTTTCAAAACAGGCACGATGTAAGGACACATTGGCTGTGCATGCTAAAATGAAGCTGGTAAAATCTGATTTTTCTAGAGAGGAGCAAAATGCACTTAATACACTTCTGACTATGTTTACTAAATATTAATTTCATTAGCCAAATTGTTTTATTTTTTAATGTATGGCATGGAATATTTTTAAAATTTAAGAAAGTGCAAATTTATTTCACAAGGAAAATGGTAGATACAGTAATATGACTAAATTTAGCCTTGTGAAATGTCAAATGCTATAAATTTTAGTTGTACCTAGTTTAATTCCCTTTTATAATGATTATTAAGTGTAGTATAACATATAATGCCAATGTAAGTGTTTGGCAAGCCTAGCAATGCCATTTTGTAAGATATCTGCATTTATAAACATGGAATGCTGACACATTTATCTTTTCCTCCTTTCTGATACTCCATAGAAATGATTTAAAAGTTATGAAACCACAAAGACACCAAGGAAAGAATATTGCAACTGTTGCTTAGAAGTTGGTCAAATGAAAAACACTTCATAAGCTAAGTTTCAGGCTGAGAAACATCTAAGTCTGCCTGTGGCAGGGGATATATAGAGGTATTCTCCTAACAAGGAAGACAATTAATGTCACAAAGCGTCGGGCATTCTCAGGAATTTGAGGTCCATGGTATTGCCAAAGGCCATAATATAGTGCAGTGAAAGTTGCTTGGTGGTGTCTGACTCCTCGCGACCCCAGGGACTACAGAGTCCATGGAATTCTCCAGGGTAGAATACTGGAGTGGGTAGCCTTTCCCTTCTCTAGGGGATCTTCCTGACCCAGGGATCAAACCCAGGTCTCCTGCATTGCAGGAGGATTCTTTACCAGCTGAGCCACAAGGCCATTATATAGAGGTTGGTTTAACACAGGAAAGTTGGTTGCTTGTGTCAGAGGAAATAGAGGGGGAGTTAGGGCCCTCCTTTCAGACTGTAGGCAGCAAACTGGTCTCCCTCCTTCCATCAGATATGGGAAGCAGACCAGAGGGCAGATATTGAGGACATTCTGCAAAGATTTGGTGAAAACAGACAAACTGAGAGGTAAGAACCCTAGCCTATTTCTGTCACTCAACTCCGCAAAATTCCAAGAACCAGCTAAATCTGACCCACACGTCCCCACACCAGCTCTCACGCAGGCCAGCGAGTGTAGGGCTCTTCTCTGTGTAACACGACCCAAGACACAACATGAGACACGGGGCCTTCTGGCTGCTTCCCAGTGAAGAGACGGGGCCTCCTGGACGCAGCCCCACCAGCGGGAAAGCCCTGAGCGTGAACTCGTTCACTGTGAGATCACTAGAATGGTTAATAGGCTATTGTTTATTACCTAATTAACGCACCAAGAAAAGTAAAAGGAAACTCATAGGAGAGATACTGAATATTATACCAACTCATTCTGAAATAAAAACAGTTGAGAGCGTCCATTCCATACTGGCTACTAAAAATAGACAGTTAACTAAAATTGCATGGTAATTATGTAAATTAAGACAGATACAATTCATAGAAATATACGTTTATTTAAACACTTCACTGAGATTTGAAACGTTGTTTAGGCTCTTGTTGTTGTTGTTGATGTTGTCATTTTAATGTTTAGCACATATCCACAGCACAAGAGGGTACAGACTGGATTATACTCTTTTTTCATTATAATACAAAACTGTTAACATCCTTATTTTAGGCCATATATAAAAGAAAATGAATTATTGTTTAGTAATGATTGCCTCTCAGGTAATTTTCCCATAAATACTGCTAATCTGGACAAAAAATAAACAAAGCTAAGCAACCTGATAAGGCTGTATTCTGTTCTACAAGAGATATTTCTACCAGTCTATGCAATTAATCAGATATGGTTGAAAAGTATTTTCGGTAGTTAACAAAGATTGGTCTATACTGTATTAGTATCATGAGAATAGGGTTAGAAGAATTCATATCCATTTGCACTTCACATTAATAATGCCTTCAATTGACTGAAACTAGCCCCCCAAATCTGCAATTAACTGTCATTAGCTGAATTCACTCAAACTGGGTGTTTGAAGAGGCTCTACCAAGATACGAGGTTTCAATGAATATGCTATCACGTCTTGAGTTTACTGTTCAAGTTTTGAATTACTCTGTCAGTTGAAATGCAGTAAACTTTGTAGCTGACAAGCTACACATTTTGTCCCATTTTCTAACTAAAGAGATGAAATAAACATGAGGATGACTTTGGCCACAAGCAACTGAAATATCTCGTCTAGAATAGGTTACAAGTACGGAAATGTGAAATATTCTAAATGGCTTAATTATGGTAGCTCCTATCATAGCTGAACAAAGGTTGCAACAATACCCAAGTATTTCATCCACAGGGGGAAAAGGGACTAGCTCTTCTAGCTTGCCTGTAGAAGGTCCAGTAGACATATCACTGGGTATCAATGCCCAGAATTTAGCCACGTGCTTAATTAACTCTTGATCAGTCACTGAAAAGAGAAATCATATGCTCATGAATAGGCTCAGAGTTGTAAGGTTTAGTCCTCAGCTGGTATAGGACAGAGGAGAGGCTAGAAACTCTGAGGCAGAGGCTGAGGCTGCGGAGTCCTGAGACAGAATCTCTTCCTGCTCAGGGAAGCCCCAGTTTTGCTCTGAGATCTCTTTAACTTGCATTACTGAGGACGATCTCCTTTCCTGAAAGTCAAGTAATATAGATATCAACCACACTGCAGAGCGCCTCACTGCAATATTTAGAGTAGTGCTTGCCCAGGGAAGCTGACATGCAAAACAACCAGCACAGCTATGTTTTAAGAATTTTTGTTGTTGTTTTCATTTGTCTCATTTGTATTCTTTCAAAAATTTTTCACCAAGCCATTGTTTACTAGGCATATTGCTTAGCCTCCGTTTGTTTGTGTGTGTTTTTGTTTGTTTGTTTTGTTTGCATTTTACAAGAAAGTAATTGATTCCCAGTCTCAGCCTGCACTGAAAAATATGCTTGATAAGATCTCAGTTTTCTTAAATTTACTAAGATTTGTTTTGTAACATAGCATATGAGCTATCCTGGAGAAGGTTCCATGTGAAATTGAAAAGGATGTGTATTATGCTGCTTTGGACGGGATGCTTCCTGTATGTGTGTGTGGAAGCAAATTAAATGTTCATCAATAAATGAATGGATAAAGAAGGTGTAATAGAGAAAAAAAGAGAGAGAGAGAGAGATCGAGTTAACTCAGCCACAAAACAGGAATGAAATCTTGCCGTATGGAACAACATGGATGGACAAGTGTATTAAGCTAAGTGAAATAAAACAGAGAATGACAAATACTATATTATTTCACTTAAATCTAAAAAACGAGATTAAGAAAGATAAAACAGAAACAGGATTACAGATACAGAAAACAAACAGGTGATTGTCAGAGCGGGGCCTTGAGAGATGGAGGAAAATGGCAAGTAAAACAAGGGAGAGAGATAGAGAGGTAAAAATTCACAGCTGCGAAATAAACGAGGCGCAGCTATGGAACGCACAGCACGGGGAACAGAGACAAGAACCACGCAACATTTTTTTGGTGACATGTTCTAACTAGACTTAAAGCGATCATTTTGAATTGACAGAAATATCAAATCGCTATGTTATACAACAGGGACTAAGTGTTGCATGTTACTAAATTTCAAAAGCAAATAAACTCATAGAAAAAGGGACTGGATCTGTGGTTGCAAATGAAGGGGGTGGAGGATGGGGTACAGGATGAAGGCAGTCAAATGACATAAACTTCTGGTTGTTAAGATAAGCGCTAGAGATGTGACGTACAACATGATAAAAATAACTGACATTGCTGTATGTTATATATGAAACCTGTTAAGAGAGAAAATCCAACGAGTTCTCTTCACAAGGATTGTTTTTTTATTCACTTAATTTTGTATCTGTATGATGTAATATTCACTAAACTTATTGTAATAATCATTCTAAGATGTATGTAAGTCAAAACAATGTAAATCAAATATACATAAGTCAAAATTAAACTTACAAGTACTATATGCCAAATAAAGCAGGAAGAAAATAAAAGTTTTGATTTGATTTTCAGTTGATGACAGAATGATAATTATTGTATATATATATATATATATATATGGAAAAACCATTACATTTAAAAAATAATTTTGGTAAGAAATGTCTATTCTTTCTACTTAGAAATTGATATTGAAGTTGACTATATTTTGAAAATCTATTTAACTATGAAATGCTTCATACATGCAAGACATAATATGCTATGAATTTATATACATATCACCTAGATTTTTAAATGTTTGTTTTTTAAATGTCTGTATTTTGTTAACTGATAAATGTAATACTTGTCTTATACCACTCATTTTTAAATATCTAGAAAATTAGATAAAACCTACTCCACCCATCCTTCTCTTCTCCTATACAAGTGTGCTCTGCTTAATCACTCAGTCATGTCCGACTCTTTGTGAGCCCATGAACTGTAGCCCACCAGGCTCCTCTGTCCGTGGGGATTCTCCAGGCAAGAATACTGGAGTGGGTTGCCATGCCCTCCTCCAGGGGATCTTCCCAACCCAGGGATCGAACCCAGGTCTCCCGCATTGCAGGTGGATTCTTTACTGATTGAGCCACCAGGAAAGTCCTCCTTTATAAGAGGAAACTATTATATTTAGGTTGCAATATTTAATACATAGGAGATTTTATGTTACATAAATAATCACATACACATACCAGTAATAGGATTTGTTTGATTTTAACACAGGGTAAATATTTTCTTAAGGTATTTGAAAATTAACATTTTCCCAAATGTATTTAGGTTAATATATGTAAATTTGGTTAATTCACTTTAAAAGTGGAACAGTATCTCAATTTATGATTGCAGAATGGTTCATTTATCTGACCACATTTTATGAAACTTACAGTTTATCAGTTGCCAACAAGAATTAGACACATCCTTTTGCACGAGGTGAGATTCCTTATATTTTGTTAAGTCAAAGTATGATCCTCATGCTTTGTATGTATGTAGCAGAAACACACCATTAAACAAAAATAAATTATATTTCTTAACCAAAAATTACATTTTCATACATATATATTAATATTCAGATTTTCACATGTTTTTATTCATTCTGAGCTTTTAATTAGATTGTGCATCTTCTTTTCAGTAATATGGGAAAACATTTACATTTTAAGCACTAATAGTTGGCTGGTTACTCCTACATTGTGTCCCAATAGCTTTAAAGATTTGCTTTCTGGGTTTATTTGTATTAATTCACCTGGGATTTGTTTTGCAGTACTATATGGCACTGTTGCTCTTCAGTCGCTAACATGTGTTTAACTCTTTGCAACCCCATGGACTGCAGCATGCCAGGCTTCCCTTTTCTTCACTCTCTCCCAGAGCTTGCTCAAACTCATGTCCACTGAGTCCATGATGCCATCCAAACATCTCATCCTCTGTCACTTCCTTCTCCTCCTGCCCTCAATCTTTCCCAGCATCAGGGTCTTTTCCTAGGAGTCAGCTCTTCACATCAAGTGGACAAATTATTGGCTCTTCAGCTTTAGAACACTCTTTCCAGTGAGAATTCACAGTTGATTTCCCTTAAGATTGACTGGTTTGATCTCCCTGATGTCCA
>SJYC01055466.1:0-18091 GCA_006408675.1 Madoqua kirkii | reverse complement strand
GAAATAATTTTTCAAACATGATATTTGTTTATCCAAATACTTCAATTTGCATGTCTAAGGGTAAAGTATATTCTCTCACACAACTACAGAAAAATTACAAAAAGTCAGGTAATTAATTTGATATAATTTTGTAATTGGTAACCAAAATTCAGATTTCAATCATGTCCCAGTTATATTCCTATAAAATTAAAATCTGGGGTTGTGTATTACATCTGGTAATCACAGTTTTAACCTCCTTGGTTCTGAAACTGGTTTGCAGTCCTTGAGTTTTAGCTTACTGATCTTTTCTTTAATGCAGGACACTTATTTTGTAACATGTCCTCATGTTGGACTGAACGCTCCTTTGGTTGTCATAGGAACGGTTCTGCTGTCTTCCCAGTGCATAGTACCAGCTGGACTCTGAGGTCTGCTTTCCCATTATTTGTGATATTAATTTGTATCCCCTGGTTAGGGTCATTTTCTTCAAAGTTGCTTCACTACACACCTACAATTTTCCCCTTTATAATTAACAAATATCACGTATGGAAATGATTTTAGATTCCACCTCTCAAACTATCACCTGTTTATCTTACCATCTGTTTATAATTCCTGCTTGAATCAGCTGATGATTGTTGCCATCATAACTGCTCACTATCTCCACATTTACTACAGTTGTACACTACAAGGAAGAGCTTTCTTATTTTTCCTGTGCATTCACTCATTTGCTTGCTGGTTTATTAATGATTTACTATTTTTGGTATGTAGATTTATATTTTGTTTGAGCTTTCTCTTTAACATTGAGTTGTTGTTCAGTTACTAAGTCTCATAAGATTTTTTTGTGACCCCATGGACTGGACCACGCCAGGTTTCCCTGTACGTCACATCTCCTGGAGCTTGCTCAAACTCTTCTTCATTGAATCGGTGATGCCATCCAACCATCTCATCCTCTGTTGTCTCCTTCTCCTCCTATGGTTTATTAATGATTTACTATTTTTGGTATGTAGATTTATATTTTGTTTGAGCTTTCTCTTTAACATTGAGTTGTTGTTCAGTTACTAAGTCTCATAAGATTTTTTTGTGACCCCATGGACTGGACCACGCCAGGTTTCCCTGTACGTCACATCTCCTGGAGCTTGCTCAAACTCTTCTTCATTGAATCGGTGATGCCATCCAACCATCTCATCCTCTGTTGTCTCCTTCTCCTCCTGCCCTCAATCTTCCCCAGCCTCAGGGTTTTTCCAATGAGTCAGTTCTTTGCATCAGGTAGACAGAGTACTGGAGCTTCAGCTTCAGCATCAGTCCTTCCAATGAATATTCAGGAATGATTTCCTTTAGGATGGATTGGTTGTATCTCCTTGCAGTCCAAGGGACTCTAAGAGTCTTCTCCAGCACCACAGTTCAAAAGCATCAATTCTTTGGCACTCAGCCATCTTTATGATCCAACTCTCACATCTGTATGTGACTACTGGGAAAATCATAGCTTTCACTAGATGGAAGCAAGCATCTTTTAATTTCATGGCTGCAGTCACCTCCCACAGTGATTTTGAAGTCTAATAAAATAAAATTTGTCATTGTTTTCACTTCCCCCCTTCTATATGACAAGAAGTGATGGGACTGGATGAGAATGAGTTATAATACTAATTGAAATATAATTTGATTAACCTGTTTTTGTTCATATTTCATTTCAGTTTTCCCTTAGACCATTTAGTTAACATATAAAACATCAGTAAAAGATATATTCAGAGATGTGTCACTTTCCCTCATTTCATTTTTCTCAGCCTTATTAAGGTGCGTAACAGTTATACAGAAAACTGCATATAATAAATGTAACAATCTGTTGAATTTGGACATATGTATATAATATAGTCTTTTGCCATTACCTTAGCAAATGCAATCATCACCTCTAAATGTGTCCTTGTGTCTCTCTGTGTTGTTAAGATCTGAAATTGTAAAATCCTAGAAGGGAGAAAAGTTCATTTTTTTAGTTATAAAGCTCTCCTCCTTTGTGAGAATATGCTATAATTTATTCAAGCACTCTCTTATCAATGAACATTATTCATACTTTTTCATATTTATAAATAATGCTATTAAAACATTAAATCATAAGATTTTTATTTTTTAAAAACAGTGATAGGTGTATCTGTAAGGTAAATCCCTAGAAATCAGATGGCTGGATCAAAAGGTAAATTAGTGTGTTTTTCATAAGCAATATACTGACTTGCATTCTAATGCAAAAAGTATGAGATTGTCTCATCATACAACCTCAGCAATAGATCATGCTGTTTAACTTTTTAATTTTGTCAGTGTGATAGATAACAACAGTATCTCAGTGTAGTTTTAATCCCTGATAGCTTAGTTGGTAAAGAATCTTCCTGCAATACAGGAGATATTGGTTCAATTCCTGGGTCAGGAAGATCCACCAGAGGAGGGATAAGCTACCCACTCTGGTATTCTTGGGCTTCCCTTGTAGCTCAGCTGGTAAAGAATCCTTAACCCACCCTAACCACAATGCGGGAGACCTGGGTTTGATCCCTGGGTGGGGAAGATCCCCTGGAGAAGGGAAAGGCTACTCACTCCAGTATTCTGGCCTGGAGAATTCCATGGACTGTTTAGTTCATGGGGTTACAAAGAATCAGACATGACTGAGTGACTTTTAAAAACTTGCTTTAACCTTTTTATTTTGTCAGTCTGATAGATAAAAACAGTATCTCAGTGTAGGTTTTAATTTAGAATTCTCTGTTCTGAGACAGGTGGAACATCTTTTCGTAAATGATGTATAACATAAACATGATCTACAATCACATTCATAAAGTTGAAACTCAAAAATATACTTTTGAGTTTAAGAATCTAGACATAAAATAGTATATTCTGCATTATTGCATTCATATAAATAACAAAATGTTTCAAAGCTAAGCTACACCATTAGAAATCAGAAGAGCACTTATCCTTGTCAGGCTTGTATTGACCGCAAAGGGTAATACTGACCGTTCCTGAGACAGGTAACCTCGCATTTCATGATCTCGGTGCTTGCTTCATCAGCATGTTTGGACTGAGAAAGTTTCTTGACTGTAGAGTTGTGATATGTATACCTTTCTGCTTGCATATTTATATTGTTAAAAACAGTGAGCTTAGGTTGACGTGAGTACTAGATGTAGAGTTGAATATGTTATCAAATATGAAGGAAAAGACAAGTATTTTATTTCAAATATAGGCAGAATTATGACAGATGACTAGTATTTTAACTTGTTTTTGCTTCACAGTTATCATAGAAGAGTATTGCCTCATGGACTATATTCCTGGAGTTTTCATGCTAGAAAGCTTTGTGTGTGTGTGTGTGTGTGTGTGTGTGTGTGTGTGTGTGTGTGTGTGTGTTGTACGTGTGGACCTGAAGCATTTAAGTGTCGCCTTCCTTCCTGCAAGCAGACCACTAGGATCACCCAGCGCCACTGCCATCAACAGTGGGGAATGCCAGCGGCATTCTGGAACTGGATCACTTACCTACCGAAGCTAATTCAGACAAGTTACAGACACAACGCAGACATACTTCTTTTTGTTGTTACTCCTGTTGGGTAAATCAAAAATTCAAGTTGTTGTTTCATTTCAAATTCTTTTTTGGGGATAAGAGGATAATCAGTGTTGAAAGCAGATTCCTCTCCTCCCATCCTTCAAAGTAACATCTACTTGTGTGTGAGTGTGTGTTCAGTATTCTCAGTCTTGTATGAAAACAGACATAGCTTATAACTAATGGTATATGCAAGAGTATATGTAAGTACTCAAAATAATATTTCCCACATGTCTGTCATCTGAGTGCCATCTTCAGGATTTTGCCAGATCTAGGTACCAGCTTCACTAACAATAATTGAAATTATTATGTACTTAACATGTATATTTAAGTTTATTAACTTTAAGTATGTTTGTCAGGAAAATCTATGCTATTAAAATGAAAAAAAAACTTGTCATAAATAGGAAACAATATAAAATAAATGCGATGAAATAGACAACACTGTGTAACGTCTTTGAACCAGAGACTAGGCTTCCTTTTGATAAAAAAGAAATTAGTGGAGAGTTATGAAAAAGGAAGCTTTAAATTAAGACTTTTTCCTTGAAAAGGCTCGAAAAAGTGACTAGAAATAAGGTGATCACACATTTGGGCTTCGCTCGTGGCTCAGCTGGTAAAGAATCAGCCTGCAATGCGGGAGACCTGGACACGATCCCTGGGTTGAGAAGATGCCCTGGAGAAGGGAAAGGCTACCCACTCCAGTAAAATTTATTCACTTTTATTGAACGGTGGCTGTGGGCAAAGCCTAAAGTCTTCTCTTGTCCCTTCACTGTTGTGGGTTCCACGTTTTGCAGGAGCTATGCTCTAAAATAACTCCTAGGATCCAGGTGTCTGGTGCTTTTGCTTACCAGTGTGACTTCCAAGCTACCATTCCATGGCAATCTCCAACTTGTATTTGGCTCTGGATACCTGGCTTTCTCCCTACTGTGGATCCACTGCTCAGCCTTTTTTTGTGCACCTTCTCTGAATCTGTGGCTCTTCTAATTCCAGCTTCTCTTTCCTACTTCTGTGCCTGGTAGCTACTGCCCAATATCCTTAAGTTGAAGGTCTGGACTGATATCTGACAAATATTTCCTAGACCTGAGCTTCCAAAACGCACAAGGGAACGAAAGAGAGGCTTTTCAAATGTATGCATAGCTGTCATTACGGTGAGGTTTTGCTTTAAGAGAACCCTTGGCCTTGAATGTTTGCAAGCTCTACCTGTGCCTCTTTTTGCCTTGGGAGCAAAGAGAATTTATACAAAGTGAAGATGAAAGAAGAGTCATGTATACTTCTTAGAATCAAACCAGAACAACAGTCGGTTGCGATCATTCCGTGCTTCCTTTGACTTTCTCTGTGGAGAAGATCAGAGTATGCTCTCTTGGTGTGGAGCCCCGTGCCCAGCAGAGCAGGGTCAAGAACAATAAGCAGTGTGCACTCTTGTCGGCAACATGCCCGTCAGTATCAGCAAGAGGAATTTAGCCACAGCAAACGAATACTTAGGGGGAAAAGAAGAAAGCCACGTTCTCATTCCCAACCACAAAGTGCTGACAGAGTGAAGGGAAAGAAGACCAAGACGGGCAGTACTGCAACAAGAAGAGAGCCCAGATGCTGCAGCTCAGTCAGTTAAAGAACATGCTCAAAAGCATTATCAGTATGTGCAAGCCCTTTCTGTAAGCCCAGTACCTACATGATGCATGATATATTTTAGAAGTGGTAAAGGTATGAAAAATGCCTTTTCCCATATAAGGTTTTTCCTTCCTCTGATTTATTAGACCCTGTCCTCCCACTGTAATTGGAGACCTTTTCATCATATATCCAAAATTACATAAATGCAAAGCAGGATGGAGCCCACTGAAGGAAAAATATGTATTATCCCATATGTAACATATACACTATGACTCTTTAGGAAAGAAAACTACTTAAAAGTGGAGCACGTCATTATATAGTGCATCCCACGGCAACAGTTACACAGAGCTTCTAGGAGCCCACAGGCCACAGGCTCTCACACATGTATATCTCTGGCTACGTAGAAACTGGCACTGTTAGCAGACTCTGCCCTGTAGCAGCTCCAGGCTCTGCTTCATTTTTCTAAGGAAGATCATTTATTTTCCAAGAATATTAAGGCTATTTTTTCTTTTTCCAGTATTTCTCTATCACATTTATTAAGTAAAATAGCATAAATGAAATTATTATAATTTTTTAAATAAAATGAGTCAAGCAAAACAAATTTTAAAAATGTACTATCTCCCTACACAGAAACTTTATTAGTCTCTCCATCTATTTATCTAACTATGCATGTATCTATTTAAAATTCTGATGAATTTTTCATAGAATTGATATATATATATATATATATATATAAAACCAGATAACTTTTGAGATCTTTCTTTTTATGGCCATAAGATTTCCCTACTTCCAAGAGGTAGCATTTTCTGTGCTTTATGAGTCAGGGTAGACTAGTTGTAGATTTTTGATTGCTATCAAAAATCCATGGACATGAGGAAGAATAAGGCTGAAGAGGAGAAGTCGCTTGGCTGAGTAAACCTTTCTGAAGATGGGAGGGAGTGATGTGAGTCATGGGGCCTGGCTGGCTCTCTGGCAGGACACGGGCAGGGAGTCAGGGTATTCCCTGGGGGCAAGGATGCTTGACACACTGGAAGGTCCAGTCCCACATCATATGCTTAAAGTCTAAGATTCTCATTGTCCAAACAAGACAGAATAACAGCCTGGAAAGGATCCCGGGAACCCGAGCCTAGCTGACCAATGATAAGCATTTCCCACGGCCAGAGTTACCTCCCTGAAACTCTTGCCCAGCCCCCGAAAGCAAAAGAGCCTAGGTGGATGCTGAGATGAGAGTTTCCACAAGTCCGTGCGAAAGGAGGATTTGGAATCTAAATTAAGCTGATTTATAGAGGATCAAATGGTACCCCACTGCAGTACTCTTGCCTGGAGAATCCCATGGATGGAGGAGCCTGGTGGGCTACAGTCCACGGGGTCGCAAAGAGTCGGACACGACTGAGCGACTTCACTTTCACTTTCACTAAAGAGGATGAAGAAATGCTGTCAGTATGTCAGTATTCCTGCGTGTCTGCTTGTGTAGGAGGATCTTTACTTGAAAAAGTGTAGCTCTCTGCTTAGTTATTTGTAAATGTTTATCAAAATGCCTTATGTGCAAGACACTGTGTTGAACATAAGGCAAAAAGATAAACTTCAGGACAATTCTGCATGCTTAGTCACCTCCAGCTCTTTGCAACACCATAGACACCCACCAGGCTCCTCTGCCCATGGAATTTCCTGAGCAAGAACACCAGAGAGGATTGTCATTTCCTTCTCCACAGGATCTTTCTAACCCAGAGATCGAACCCATGCAGGTTGCATTGCCTCCATCTGCAGGCAGAGTCTTTGCCACCGAGCCACCTAATGATTCTACGACTGTTAAAACATTTCCAGTTTGATAAATGAAAATTTAGGTAACTTTAAAGTCCAAATTATAGTTTATTCATATGTATACAATGTTCTATTTAGTAAAAATCTATATTGACTTAACATTTAGGCAACTTTTAACTTTACTCTAGAATTTAAAAAAAAAAAACAAACAGAAACAAAAGCATAGATTTAATGAACGTTATACTGGAAGCATTCTATAGCATGAAGGATGCTCAGTTATTTGACGTGGTATAGGCGATGCCTCTTATTTTTCCAGAAAATTTCACTGTCTGTGCTTCATTCTCCCTCCATTTCCAACGCATTGTCTCATATTTTTCTCATCTTAAAACAAAACAAATAATAAAAAAAACCAGCCACAACAACCCAAAACTCCTTCCTTAACCCCATGTTTCAACTATAAAACTAAATTCTTTTCTACTTTAGTAGCGTTTCGATCTCCACCTTCACACATCCATTTATTCCTCAGTTCATTCCCACATGGCTCTCCTTTCCCTTACACCATGAGAATAGTGTCATTGCTCCAGTTCCTAAATCTAGTCAGTCTTTGCCGTTATCTATTTCATACTTAGCTATAAATATTGGTTACTTTTTGCACAGTGAGACTCCCTACATGGCCTTTAGCGTTTCTGTCTCCAGTGTTTTCTAGAGATGTGTGATTATTATTTTCAGAATCATGCGCTACTATTTATGTCAGAGTCCACACACATAAAATAAAATTCGTATCTCCATTTCTTATATTTCTTCATTCTACACTTTTTCAAAAAAACTTCATTCATATTTATAACTTTAATAAGGATCAAATACTCATGAAGTATATATTTATATCTTCATTACAGACCTCTCTTGGAACTCTAGCCCTGAATACTCAAGTCAATTACTGGCACGGTCCGGCACTTAGAATTCTCAGAACCAAGTCTTTCACAACAAGTACAAAAATAGAACTCTTGACCTTCCCTCCCTAACAAGATACCAAAACTCTGTCTTCAGCCATGATTCCCTATGTTTTCTGAATGAGCTTAATGTCTTATCAGTCATTTCAACAAGCCACTTTTAAAGTCACTTTTAAAGAATCCCTCTCCTTTCTTCCCCAAATTCGATTCATTAGATATCCTAAAGATTTCACTTATATAGTACTTGAGTTCATTTATTTCCCTCCATCTGCCCTGTACTACCTTTATATAAGCCAGTCACCTCTATTTCACAGCACAGCATTCGCCCACTAACTGGATTTTTACAATCTATCCTTGACTCTCTCTAATCTGTTCTTTACCCTATAGCTGGAGGGTTGCTTTTAAGAGAAAAATCAGGTTCTATTGTTTCCTACTGTTTGCTCATTGAATTTCTATTTTTTTGTCTGTGTGTGATTAAAAAAAATGTATAAGATAACGTGTGAAGTTTTCACTCTGCTTACCATCCAGCCTCACCTTCCATCGTCACTCTTTACCTCTCCACACAGAACATTTCTTGAACAGAACATGTCTTCATCAATCCTGGCCCTTGCGTGCACTATTCCTTCACCCAGATTATCCTTGCCTAGTTCACTCACAATTTGTTCCTTTAATTCTAGCTCAAATTTTAATTTCTCTAGAGAAATAACCCTTAAGAGAAGTAGAGAAGTGTGTGATAATGCCATGTTCTTTAACCTTATAGAACTTTCCTCTGTCTGCAGCCATATACCTATTTGTGAACACTGAGTTAATTACCAACTCCTCTATTACACTGTAAGTGTCTTATAAGTGCTTACATTATATGTACAGTGACGAGAACAGTGTCTGATACATAGCAAATATTCAATATTTGTTGAATGAATGAATCTTTAAATCATCCTTTAAAGCTTGTTTAATATTTCCTTAGAAATTCTAAAAGCAGAATTCTGAGTTACAGACTATTAACATTTTTAAGACTTTTTACAAACTGTCAAATTGCCTTCCTGTAAATATACATTGTCCACCAGCAAAGTCTGAGGGTTCCTTTCACACATCCTAATGACTATTCAGAAATCATCATTCATTTTTCCCAAAGAAATGGAAAAAATTGTTATATAAAAATATTTCTTTTATATGCCTAATTGCTTATAATCTTGAATAGAGTTTTTCTTTTTACACCCACGGTTTTCTCTTATTATTTGTTTATATCTGTTTCTCATTATATTATTAGTGTCTTTGTTAGTCAAATTGTGCCTACTAATTGCGGGGAAGGAAGCATGAGATATGATATGAAAAACTGCAAATAGCAAGGGAACACTTCACCCCAAGATGGGCACAATAAAGGACAGCAATGGCAGAGACTTAATAGTTGCAGAAGAGAGCAAGAAGAGATGGAAAGAATACACGGAAGAACTGTACAGAGTGGAACCCGAGATCAAATTCCTAACATTCTCTGGATCACAGAGAAAGCTGTGGAATTCCAGCAAAACATCTGCCTCTGTTTCACTGACTATGCTAAAGCCTTGGACTGTGTGGACCATAGCAAACTAGCTCTTAAAGAGATGGGAATACCAGGCCATCTTACCTGCCCCCTGGGAAGCCTGCATGTGGGTCAAGAAGCAAGAGTTAGAACCCTGCGCGGAACAACTGGTTGGTTCAGGAATGAGAAACAAGTGTGACAGGGCTGTCCGCTGCCACCCTGTTTGTTTAATATACATGCTGAGCACATCATGAGAAATGCTGGGCTGCATGAGTTACAAGCTGGAATCAAGATTGGTGGGAGAAACATCAACAACCTCAGATATGCGGATGATACCACTCTAATGGCAGAAAGTGAAGAGGAACTAAAGAGCCTCCTGAGAAGGGTGAAGGAAGAGAGTGAAAGAGCCAGCTTAAAATAAAATGTTGAAAAAAACTAAGATTGTGATTTCAGGGCTAATTACTTCATGGCAAATAGATGGGGGAAAGTAGAAGCAGTGACAGATTCTTCTGGGGCTCTAAATGACTGCAGAGAGTGACTGCAGCCCTGAAATCAGAAGACTGCCTCTTGGCAGGAAAGCTATGACAAACCCAGACAGTGTGTTCAAAAGCAGAGGCATTCCTCTTCTGATAAAGGTTCATACAGTGAAGGCCATTGTCTTCCCAGTGGTCATGAACAGTTGTGAGAGCTGGACCATAAAGAAGCAGAACACCAAAGCAATGCTTTCAAACCGTGGTGATGTTCTCGAGAAGACACCTGAGAGTCTCTTGGGCAGCAAGATCAAACCAGTCAATCTTAGGGGAAATCAACCCTGAATATTCATTGGAAGGACTGATGCTGAAGCTGAAGCTCCAGGATTTCGGCCACCTGCACCTGCTGCAAACAGCCGACTTATTGGAGAAGTCCCTGATGCTGGGAACGATTGAGGGCAGAAGGAGAAGAGGACGCCAGAGGATGAGATGGATGGATGGCATCACCGACGCAACGGACAGGAACTTGGGCAGAGTCCAGGAGATAGTAAGGGACAGGGAGACCTGGAATGCTGCAGTCCATGGGGCTGCAGAGAGTCGGACACTGCTGGGTGACTGAACAACACAGCAGGCAAACTGTTCCTGCTAATGGCAGGGAGAGAGGCATGATACATGATGTGGGTAAATTTAAAGGGGTTTCTATTGCTTTTTTTAATAATTCTTGGTTGCAGATGATATGTTTAGTCTAAAAGCTTGTAAGATATTGCATCTGTATTATTTCCTTGTATTCATCCATAGGTCCCACATAAATGTCTGTATCTATTAATAATTTATTGTGAATGAAAGGTAGACTCAAAAAAGGAAGAGTTGGTAAGTTATAAAATTATAGTGCTAAAGGATTATACTTTTCCATCATTCCCACTACCTGTTGGTTTTACTGCATGGCAAAACAAAACAAAACAAAGTATCAAAAAACAAACAAAAAACCCTAGTCCTTTGGAAAAGGATTCTAAAACCTCACTAAGTAGCTTATTTAGTTTATAACCATTCTTATAAACTTGCCAAGTTGTGGTTTCAAACTGTAGCTTATCGCACAGTTGAAAATCTGTTGAAAAGATTTTGAGTAGCTTGCTCTACTTTTCATGACTACAAGAAGCAAAATCAATTTTATTTTGGTGTGCATTGTTCTTATAAGGGGTTGACTGGTGAATATCAAATAATACAAATGCGTGTGATGTCGTTTCTCATGAGTCAGATTCTAAAAGATAAAAGAGCACTGGTTTAAAGCTCAGGAGATCTAGACTCTACTCAGTTCAGTTTCCTGCCATCTTATGGTATCTTGCAACTCATCTGTTTGCTACATAGAGTCTCCAAATTTTAGCTCTAAGGCAGTAACATAGGAGTTTTTGTATAACTGGATGATCAATAGAATCATCTAGAAATTTATTGGAACTATAAATTCCTAGGGCATATCACAAACATTTTGAACTAGAATCTCCACGGAAGAGATTTCCTAAGTGTCTCTTATACTCAGGCAAATTTGGGGGGGATGCATTTGTTGAGCCCTATGGCTTTTCCTAATTTGACTCTAAATTTCTAATTATTGGTAGATAGAAAAGATCTCCTGAATCAGTAAGAGGGCATTTACTTTGGAAATTTCTAAATTGCTGGAATATCAGGGCAGATGAGGAAAATAAAAGGATTGTCTAAGGAAGTCTTATACCCTTTCCCACCTCCCGACTCTCGTTTGTCAGTCCCAGAAGCCCACTTCCAAAGGCAGCATCCTAGGTCCAGCCTAGTGGCCTGAGAGCATCCTCCCAAAGTGACTTCTGTTTTAGAACCGTGACTGCTAGGATATGTCTTATCTTTAAAAAGCTTCAGTCCTTTAATGAATGCGGATGAATCTTTCTTATGTCCTTTCTTCTCTGAAAATGAGTTATTATCTATGAAAAATAAGTCTTTCCCTAAATGATCTAAGTAAACCACTGTGTCTCCTTTTCTGCAAATTTACTTATTTACATCTACTACTTAAACGCACATTTTAGTTGTTACTTGATTTTTTACAGCATATGTGCTAAGTCGCTTCACTCCTGTCCAACTCTTCATGACCTCATGACTGTAGCCTGCCAAGCTCCTCTGTCCACGGGGATTCTCCAGGCAAGAATACTGGAGTGGGTCACCATGCCCTCCTCCAGGGGACCTTCCAGACACAGGGACCAAGCTCCCATCTCCTGCAGCTCTTGCATTGCAAGCAGATTCTATACTGCTGAGCCATAAAATAATATATAAATCCTAAATGAAATTTAAGGAAAAAAGGGAACAAGGAAGGAAGGGAGAGAAAGAAAAATTGAGCAAATAAATTGGGGAATAGACTGCGATTGCTTTAGAAATGGAAAATTTGGGTAAATAGCGTAAGAGTTTGAAACAATCGACTAAAAGAGATCTTCATTTGACCATCTGGGTCATGACAGTTCTAGGGAAAGCAAATAAGTCCCAGTTGCTTCTTGTAATAAGAATAATAACATAGTATGGCATCTCTACAATGCTTCTTAGCTCCCATAATTTTTAAAAGCATAGTTTGAATATCACATCTACCAAGATTTTTTTTTTGGGGGGGGGAGGGCCACATAGCATGAGGGATCTTAGTTCCCTGACCTGGGATCAAACCCGTTCACCATGCAGTGAACATGCAGAGTTTTAAGGATAGGGCTCCTTCTGTAGGTAACGTCACGTTTATTTTCAAATGAAGTAACTGGACTAAAGCTTATAGCATATAATTTGTGCATCAGAACTTAATTCTACTTTTCCTGACTCCAAGTCCAATGCTCTTTCTCTTCTACGGTAAGTTTCCAAATCCCATGTCTTCAGCCAGATTTTATTACTGCACCAATATCCATATCTCCGCAGGTCTGGACCTGCATGAAGCTTCTTTGCTGAGTTTGATCTGCATTTTCCGAAGACAAGAGTAAAAGGCAAACTGCTGAACTCACTGTCGTGGTGGCAGCTCACGTTCTAATGTCATGTCTGGTGCTAAGCACTTTACACACATTGTCCCATTTAGTCCTCACATTGATGCTATAAAATAGATAATGTCATTGCACATATTTTATAGATGAGTCAAATGTCTCAAATAATTTATCTAAGGACAGAGAGTGCCTTACCTGGTGCCTCACCTCTTATGAATAGGGTATTAGTTTGCCCGCAAGTTAAACTCTGAATGACTTTCTCCATTGCTTCTATTATATATAGATGTTTTATATACTATGATTTCCTTAATTACGTATGCATGTTATCAGTTAAATAAGGTATGGTTAGAAACTTTAAGAACCTACTGATCATTTTTAAAACAGTTTCTGTGGAAGGAAAAGTTTTCTGAGTTCCTAGTTATAAATTGAAGTGAGGACTATACAAAATTAGCCCTAATTGCTGTGCTTATTATACCTCCCCATAAAAGAAAAACTGGTATTTGGAAATGAGTGGAGATCTAGCTAGCCTTTGACCCCTGCCTGCTATCCCTAGAAAGGTTTCACTGCATTTGCAAATATTTGTTGTTCAGTCACTAAGTCATGTTTGTCTGTTTGCAACCCTGTGACCTGCAGCTCCCCAGGCTTCCCTGTCTTTCACTATCTCCTGGAGTTTGCTCAAACTCATGTCCATTGTGTTGGTGATGAAAGAAAATATAAGTAAAGGAGTAGGAGCAGGAGTAAGTAGCAAATGAGGAGGAAATGTTTTAACATAGTAGGACTGATGAAGCTGAATCTCCAATACTTTGGCCACTGATGAGAAGAGCTGACTCATTTGAAAAGACCCTAATGCTGGGAAAGATTGAAGGCGGGAGAAGGGGATGACAGAGGATGAGATGGTTGGACGGCACCACTGACTAAATGGACATGAGTTTGGGTGAACTCTGGGAGTTGGTGATGGACAGGAAGGCCTGGCGTGCTGTGATTCATGGAGTCTCAAAGAGTCGGACACGACTTAGTGACTGAACTGAACTGAATATTTATATTACACTATATTATATAGTAAATTTCATAAGTAAAAACAAATCTTCCAAACGTCGACTGATTGAAATTTTTTCACTACTCAATTCTCTGCAACATAATGAAGCAAGACAAAGAAAGATTAAAGAACAGATCATTATAGATGGAATTATTTGTAATGGAAGTGAACAAAAAAGCTGAACAGAGGCCTCACTTTTTCTTTTGTTTACTGGTTTTCTGTCTCCTTATACTTGGAGCACTTGGTTATTTTCATATGGACACAATTCACTGAAAATTAACATTGATTTTATCCTCACAGGCTGTCACATCTACTTAGTTGGAAAGGGACAGAATCGCCTCTATGAGGAAAGTTTACTTGGTCTTAAATTCTATCACAGGATAGGCGATGGAAGTAAGGAGGCACTGTGAGACACATGGAAAGGCAGTCCCAGAACTTCCTGCTTCTGCTGGTAGACAGTCATTTAAAGACTTCATAAAAGATGGGACTGTTAACACAGGCAGTTTTTCTAGACACAATTCATACCACTATGTAGATGTGTTTTTAATAAATTGATATTTCACATCTGCTACCTACAACTACGTATTTTAGAATAGTAAGAAGGACACTGAAATGTACCATCTCTAAAATGTATGGGGTATCTTTTAATTTATAATCAGAGCTCTTTTCTATATAGTCTGCACAAAGCCCCATTACATTCTCAAGGCTATAAAAAGAAATAGATCTAGGAGGAACAGAAAATCACCCTCTGCAAGCTGGCAACTTACACACGCTCCACAAGTGCAATGACCTGAAGTCTTTCTGACCTGTGGGCCAGTAGCGCCACACTGCATTGCTGAGGATGAAAGCTTATAGAATCCATGTAACGACAGGGCCAGTTATGTCCCTGATTAAGCAGCGCCAATGGAGGAAAGTGCAGCAAAAGACAAAGATGATTAGTTCAGGTTTCAGACTTGCCCAAAGATAATGAAACCCTCTTTGATTTGAGCACACCTATAAACTTTAGATATTATGATTTCATATTTTTATTGTATATCAGAAAAAGAAAAGGCTTTATGGCAATCTATCCTGTTCTTAGGATCTCTAAATTCTTTTATCCTTCTATAACACAAAATTACAGATGCTCCACATATATTTGTTAAATTAATCAATATTATGCAATTCCCAAGTTAGAAGTTGCTGAAGGGAGACTTCAGCTCTTACAGCACTCAGTATTTAGAGTCTAGCATTCAATAAAGAATGAGTTTGAGTAAACTCCAGGAGCTGGTGATGGACAGGAAGGCCCGGCATGCTGCAGTCCATGGGGTCACAACAAGTCGGACATGACTGAGTGACTGAACTGAACTGAACTGATTCAATAAAGAACATTCCTGAATGATGAGCCAGTTTTCTAGTTTATCAAAAATTATTGTAACCCCAATGAGGAAAATAAAACAGGGAGGGGGGAGTGTTCATTCTATCCATATCTATTATATATCTCGCTACATGAGTGTGAAACAGTTTACTGTTCCCTAAACATATTATTTATCATTTAATTTCATCACACTATAAATAAACTGAATGGATTTTCATTTTCCATGTTGTGCAGGTAATTATTAACTGCTGGCAAGTGTGTATTTTGATCTGTGCTACATTTAAGGGGTATTCCCTTGTCTCTGTTGTAGATTCATCCCAAATCTAAATCAGAAGTTATATTCAGTATGTAGAGACAAGAGTATGGGAATGAGGCCCTCCTCAAAGTGCCTTTAGGTGGTGTAATTTTATTTGTGTTTCTGTATATCTATCAACATGATTAAACTTACTGACATCATCCAATCAGCATCATGTAAATACATTACAGTCGGAGATTTTGCTAATATGTCCTATCTGGTTCATATTACAATGAGCTTTTAGTTGCAGATTGCCTTCCTCTTTGAAGAGACACAAAATACATTTACTCAGCTAGTCTTGTAGTACCCTGAACAACAGTGGCATAATATACAACATTCACAAGATCTTAACCACAAATGACATTCTCTAAGAATACAGGTATGATATCACACTGAAGACATCATCTCCCAAGGAGATTCATTTGACACCCTCATTCAGGACAGGTCAATACTCACAAAGGAGCTCATTAAAAGGGAATGAGTCTTTACCCCACACATAGTACAAGGCCCTATCACCTCAGTTAAATTCTTACACATTGTGTGATAATCAAATTCTCTTCCACCCGTGACACTGCCAAGAAACAGTTATTAGCTGTCTCAGTATCCATATGATTGAAACAAGCCCAATGTCTTTTAGGATTTTTTGGATTCTAGAGGCAATATATTTCTCAATTTTACTTTTTTTTTTTTTTTAACTTAAATTTTACCTAACCCTATCCATTCCAGTACTCTTGCCTGGAAAATCCCATGGATGGAGGAGCCTGGTAGGGTGCAGTCCACCGGGTCGCACAGAGTCAGACACGACTGAAGCGACTTAGCAGCAGCAGCATCCTAGCTGTTACTTGAAAACTGGCCCCCTTGGAATGATCCTCCTACAACAAAGTCTCCAGAATTTGCCCACATTGCAAGACCACAGCATTCTTGTTAGTGTCCCCAAAGACTCTTTTCTTTTTGAGGCTTTAGCAACCTTGTTTGATGCACCTTTGAATCTCTGAGCTACTCATGATCGCCACAAATTGCCCATGAACTTCTAGTATAAGAAACTCTCCTTAGCCCTGTCCTGTGTATCACCAGGGTGTGAAGTGCAGACTGCTGCTGCACTCGGCAGGAAAGAGAGGCTCCCCTGGGCCCTCAGTCTGTGACCCTTGGTGCCCAGCTGCCCGAGGATGCCTTGTGGCACTTGAAAGTTTGGCACGGTTGCCAAGGTCTCCCTGCTACAGGGCAGAGACAACACTGGGCTCTCTGGCACGTTCTGCCTGCAGGAAGGGGCGGCCTCCTCTCCTGACTTCGGTCCCTGGCCAGATGCCGTGGTGCTATTTGATGAGGTCAGCTCTGTCCTAGCCATCTTGGCTTCAAAGTGCGACAAAGGGGATTCCTACACTGAAGGACTGTCTCCACTATACACGCAATGAAGCCTCTTGGAAAGCGGCTGCTTTTCAGCCATTAATCAGTCTGTGCCTAATCCAGGATGATACTGAAGGGTCAGCATAATTGGCTAAACTTCAGATACCCATCTTAGCACTGGATTCCCTGGCCAACTATTGGCCCTAGCCCCACATTTTTACAAACTCAAACTATTGCCAATGATGTAGCTTATCTTGTGGGGCCAATAGAAACAACAAAAAGTCCTTATTTAAGATTTCCCTCTTTGGGGTGAAGAAATCTAGGAAGCTCTCATTTCACAGATAATTTCACTATACATGAAGGTCATGCATGTTTCTTTACATAAAAGCCATAATACCAGACACTATAAAAAACCGACAATGAGGAGCTTATGAACAAAGCATTCAATGAAAACTTCACTCACTTATGGCCTCAAGGCTATCATAGGGGACTGTAGCAGCTTACTTAAACAAGCGCAAGTATAATTAAATAAAGCATGGCACATTTCAGCCAAACATCGTGAATTGCAGTAGTCTGTAATGACCAGGAATTTTAAAGGTCTGACTTCATTTTCTGACCACTTATGGCTTCTGACTCCCACCAATTCTCCTTCCCATTCTTCCCCACATCTGGATGAGTGAAGAAAGCGTGAATATCCCTTCCTTTGGTACTGCAGGAAAGTACACACCACACAAGCTCCAACTCACATGCAGAAACCTTCACTCAGCCCTACCCCCAAGACACCATAAAAACAAAACCGGTCTTCTTCCCTGTCCTTCATACCACTATTTAAACTGTTTTAGGGGCTACGTTGCTCTCCTTAGAAAGTTTCATTTTATGTCAGTAATAAGCCTTCTTATACCCTTATAACATGGTGCCATCAGTCTCAACATCTGAATAAATTTTGGGTGAAGTGCAAGTCCATCTCACCCCTGTGGATGGAGGTCAACTCTCTTGTATTTTAAAATTGTAAAGACAAATTTTACCATCTTAACTACTGAAATTTACAGTTCAGTGTGTCTGTGTGCTCAGTGTGCCCAACTCTTTGGGATCCTATGGACTCTGCAGGCTCCTCTGTCCATGGAATTATCCAGGCAAGAATATTGCAGTGGGTTGCCATTGCCAACTCCAGGGGATCTTCCTGACCCAGGAATCGAACACCCATCTCTTACATCTTTTGCATTAGCAAGTAGATTCTTTACCATAGAGCCACA
>SJYC01055465.1:0-23145 GCA_006408675.1 Madoqua kirkii | reverse complement strand
GGCATGAAATTAAAAGATGCTTACTCCTTGGAAGGAAAGTTATGACCAACCTAGATAGCATATTCAAGAGCAGAGACATTACTTTGCCAACAAAGGTCTGTCTAGTGAAGGCTATGGTTTTTCCTGTGGTCATGTATGGATGTGAGAGTTGGACTGTGAAGAAAGCTGAGCGCCGAAGAACTGATGCTTTTGAACTGTGGTGTTGGAGAAGACTCTTGAGAGTCCCTTGGACTGCAAGGAGATCCAACCAGTCCATCCTAAAAGAAATCAGTCCATCCTAAGGGAAATCAGTCCTGAGTATTCATTGGAAGGAATGATGTTAAAGCTGAAACTCCAGTACTTTGGCCACCTCATGCGAAGAGTTGACTCACTGGAAAAGACTCTGATGCTGGGAAAGATTGAAGGCAGAAGGTGAAGGGGATCACAGAGGATGAGATGGTTGGATGGCATCACTGACTCAATGGACATGGGTTTTAGTAAATTCTGGGAGTGATGGACAGGGAGTCCTTGCGTGCTGCAGTCCATTCGGTCACAAAGAGTTGGATACGACTGAGTGACTGAACTGAACTGAACTGAAGCAAGTTTACCTCATTGCAAAATAGTTCCAGGATTTTCCACCTTCAAATCTGTAACTCTATACAAATTAAACAGAAAATCCTTTTTCTGAAGCCCTGATAAACAGCATTTTACTTTCCATTTCTAGAAATTAAAATAGCTTACATATATTTCATCTAAATGGAATCACACAGCATTTGTTTTTTTATGACTGGCTTATTTTACTTAGCTTAAAATCTTCGACGCTCACCCATGTTGCAGCATGTGTGACTTTTCTTCCTTCACAATGATGACTAATAGTCCACATTATGTATATACTGCATTTTTTTTTTCATTCACCCATAAATGGACTCTTGAGTGGCTTCCATTAGCTACTGTGAAAAGTGTTATTATAAACGTGAGTGTGTAAATGTCTCTTCCTTGCTTTAACTTCTTTTGGATATATACCCAGAAATGAGATTGCTGGATTATATGGTACTTCGACTTTCACTTTCTGAGAAATTTACATACTGATTTCCATAGTAGTTGCATTATTTTACAACCTGACCAACAGAACACAGAGACTGCAATTTCCCCACATCCTCAAAACCGTTTATCATTTTTGTTTGCTGTGTGTGTATATATGTGTGTGTATTTTATAGCAGCTATCCTAGTGGCTGATGGCTCACTGTAGATTTTTTTGGGGAGTGCTCATTATGGTTGATTTGCATTTTCCCAGTGATTAGCGATGTTGAACATCTTTTCATATGGTTGTTGATTTTTTATACATCATCTTTGGTCTTCTCTCTTTTCTGAACTCCTTTCTTCCTCCCTCTTTATTTATATTTATCCATCTGAAAACACAGCTAGTGTGGTTTATACCAACCGCTGGTGATTGCTGTGTGTCACTCAACATTCTCCATCTTAATGTCAAGGCTAATGAGAAAACTTTACATTTGCTCTGTCTTCCTTAATGCAAACCTAAATTAAAAGACATAACTATGCTGACTCACTACTGAGTCCAACACATTCTATATGGTCTCTAAACAGTCCTGACTTTCTCACCTAATTGTATGAATGGAGGCTTTTTTGTGGCTGCTCTGCTGGAGGCAGAGTCTCCAAAAGAAATTACTAAAATCACTTTAAATTAATTACCATCACTTGCTTTTCCTGCGAGCCTTTCTGTTTTGGATGCAAAGGGAGGAGAAATGGTACCTTGACGGTGCTAATTTTAATTTGGCATGTCTTCCTAAGGATTATATTAAATGCCTTAGTATCAATGAGTGTATGAAAGAGGATTATATCATGTCTAGATTGTAAACGAGAAAGGAAGCTTCAGAAGACAAGCAGCTTGTCCAAGAGTACACAGCCAGTTGGGGTGGAGAGTGCCTTGCACTAGGCAGACTGGCTGCAGGGTCCTCTCGGGTTGCAAAGAGGAGCCGGTCCAGAAGCAATCAATGTTTTCCTTGAAATAGGTGTGGGGCTGTGTTATTATTGAAGGGCAGACAGACAACAAGTGAGTTCAATCTAGATTGTAAATGAGAAAGGAAGCTTCAGAAGACAAGCAGCTTGTCCAAGAGTACACAGCCAGTTGCGGTGGAGAGTGCCTTGCACTAGGCAGACTGGCTGCAGGGTCCTCTCGGGTTGCAAAGAGGAGCCGGTCCAGAAGCAATCAATGTTTTCCTTGAAATAGGTGTGGGGCTGTGTTATTATTGAAGGGCAGACAGACAACAAGTGAGTTCAGTGTTTGTAAAGCATTTAAGGGCCAGATTATAAACTGCTCTGAAAGCATAAAAGAGTAAAATAAGTCTCACGCATGCGTCTTAAGGCTAAAAGTAAATGCACGCATTGTTTCTGCATTAACCCAGCAGCTGAAAAGGAATGTGCAAGCTCACATTCTCAAAGAGTACGTCTTAAACCATGTGTATAAGACTTTGCTTGGTCGGTGTATCAATTAGAATACATTTTTGCCACTTTATTTATGTTAAATGTGAGCAAGCTCTGAGGCAAACTCACTGTTTTTGCATTTTACCAACTATTTTTGTCAATTTGGTAAGAAAAAATGTGCTCTGTTACTCAAATGCTAATTCTTCAGGACAGAGAAGGTAAGGAATTTATGGTAAACAGGTCAGATTTGCTTCATGGCTTAATTTCATCAAATACTAGGTACTTTAAACATTTTAATTAGTGAACTTTGTGGTGTTTGTACTTATCTGAATTTATTGATGGACTGAATTTAAAATAATAGATATTTGTTAATTCATCCACTTATTTACTTATTTATTCATCAATGATTTAGAGTCCTCAAACTAGCCTGAAGTAACATAAAATCTTAAAACATATATGGAGAAAGTCAACTAAAATACAAAGTTTCCTCAAAATCCAATTAGGAAAAGAAGGTTAGTAATGTACCGTAAAATTGGAAGGAATTCTTTATTGTAACAGAGCATGAAATTTCTCTCTCCATTTCCAGGTAGCCAACTTAAAAGGGAAATATTTTGTACGCTAATAAAATCAGTGACTGATTAAAGAAAGCAAACAGGCTGTTGCAAATTTTTTGCTCACTGGAAATATAATCTAGGGAATTTGTCACGTAGACTTATACTTGAAATGCATTGTCTCACTTGAAGAGTTAGCAAAGGAGGTGTGTTTGGACACAGACCACCACACTAACTCATTCACTCATCAAATCTGTTTCTCCTACAGTACTCTCTAGAAGAGTGAGCCCTATCTATTCAAAAGTTCAATTAAAAATCCCATTCTTGATCCCTCTCCTTCTGCTATCTCACATATTAATTCATGAACATATCCCATTAGTGTTATATCTATAATTTGGTTGATTCCATCATCTCCACTGCATAAAAGCCCAAATCAAAATTATATCTAACTAGGACCGATATTTTAGATTCCTGAATGAGTTTCTCCCCACTACACATGAGCGAAGGGCAGCAAGAGAAAAGTTTTAACTTCAAATCAGGGAGCACCATTTGTCGTAAGATCCTCCACTTCCCACAGCAACCTCCGTAAAGCTCAGTCTCCTTCCACAGTGTCGGGCGAGTGTGTTCTCCTCGGCTCTGTCGCATCTCAGCAGTTTGAAGCGATGGACTTTATTAAAGCCCTTGGAGTGTCACAGCTCTTGGACAGATCAGTTTTATTTAGAAAATAAAGGAAAATGCATCCTCGAGGCGTGAGGGCATGCTGACCCAAGACTGGAACAGAAGAGAGAGAACGAGAGTGCCCGTGCCACGTGAACGAGAGACACCTCGGCCCTTTGGCTCCTCTTTTTATATATTTTGCCTCCCCCAGGCCTGCCCTGTGTAACCTGGGCTAGCCAGGTGTGCTGTTTCCTCTACCTGAGGTCCTCACTCCGGTCCTTAGACTATCCTTCGACCTGCCTTTGTTCTATTTTCGCGGGCTTTTCCTTTCCTTGTTGTTTAGCCACTGCCACTTTGCACTCCTGTTTCCTAACAACAGTATGTTGTTGTTGTTCATTTACTAAGTTGTGCCCAACTCTTTGCAACTGCATGGACTGCAGCACACCAGGCTCAGACTTACATCCATTGAGTCAATGATGCCATCCCTCCATCTCATCCTCTCTTGTCCCCTTCTCTTCCCACCTTCAACCATTCCCAGCATGAGGGTTTTTTCAAATGAGTCCACTCTTCGCATCAGATGGCCAAAGTACTGGAACTTCAGTTTCAGCTTCAGTCCTTCCAATGAGTATTCAGGGTTGCTTTCCTTTAGGATGGACTGCTTTGACCTCTTTGCTGTCCAAAGGACTCTCACGAGTCTTCTCCACCACCACATTCAAAAGCATCGATTCTCCGGCACTCAGCCTTCCTTATAACACTTACAAACGTGTACTAACAAAACCATAACTTTGACTGCACAGACATTTGTCGGCAAAGTAATGTCTCTGCTTTTTGAAATGCTATCTAGGTCTGTCAGAGTGTTCCTTTCAAGGAGCAAGTGTCTTTGAATTTCATGGCTGCAGTCACCATCCACAGTGATTCTGGGGCCAGGACAACAGAATCTGTCGCTGCTTCCACTTTTCCCATCTCTTGGCCGTGAAGTAATGGGGCTGGAGGCTGTGCTCTCAGTTTTCTGAATGTTGAGCTTCATGCCAGCTTTTTCAGCCTCCTCTTTCACGCTCATCAAGAGGCTCTTCAGCTTCTCTTCACGTTCTGCCATTAAGGTGGCACCTACGGCATGTGATAACCTACAGATCTCTGACTTCATCCCCTACCTGCTTCCTTGGTGTAGTTTGTTCCGGTTGTATTTTTCCAGTTTCTGGACATACCCGTCTCTTTCCTTCCTTGTGGGCACTGCACTAAATATCACTGTATGCGAAATAGTCTTTTCCCAGAACTCTGCAGGAGGTTCTGCTGTTATTTCCCTTCATTTAGGCTTAGGTCCAAACTTCAGTGCCTGACAGGCATTTTTTTTCCCACTATCTAACTAAAGAATACTCCATGTCTTTAACCTGCTGTGTTTACTTCAAAGCACCCATCTCCATATAAAATGACACTATTATAATTGTTGTATGTATTTAGAGCATGTATTTGCCAGTAGAGAGTTGTTTAATAATAAGACATAGTCACCACTAAATTATTACTGACTATAATTTATTAAGTACTTACCGTATGTCAGGTACTCTTCTAAAAATCTTATTGTATTACCACATTTAATTCTTAATAGTTCAGGAGATTTGATTCCTTTACTGCAAGTTCCATTATGCCGAGAATGGTGACTGGCACAGTGTAGCAATAGAATTAAAAACGTGTTTCATAAACAAATAAGTTTCATGAATAATGCCCTAAATAACTGTTTTCCTAGGAATGTGAGTGAATACCATTTCAACAAAGATAATATGAAATAAAAATAAAGTAAAAAAGTGTTGAAGGTAAGAGAATTGCAGACAAAGTACTCAACACAGTCAAAATTAAAAATTTCAAATTAATGTAGCTCTAGCTAAAATTTATTATTTGTCCTATACTTTATATATAAAAATGCATGTTTCCTTATTGAAGAAAGTGAGTGACTGTCAAATTTTCTGACAGTTTCTAAAGAGAACCATTTTCTGAAGAGTTCTGAGGCCCCTGCTGGCTCTGTCTAAGTGAATTATTTACTACAGGTAAATAATGATAAGCGGACGACAGAGGATGAGATGGTGGATGGCATCACTGACTGGATGGACATGGGTTTGGGTGGACTCTGGGAGTTGGTGATGGACAGGGAGGCCTGGCGTGCTCTAGTTCATGGGGTTGCAAAGAGTCGGACACGACTGAATGACTGAACTGAACTGAAACTAGAATGAATTTTTAAACACATTTCTTAGCACTTCTGGCACACATGGAGATGTTGATTTTCAATGAAGATCTTTATAATGTAAGCTGTAATATAAACGTGGAGTGTTTCAGTGTTCATAATGGAGAGGGTTGACCAATTAATATGTCTTCTATTAATATCTACTTATAGATTAATAAAACAAAGAAACAAACGTTTACATTAAAACATTGTAATTCATGCTTGGAACAAGAGCAGCAAGGGGGAAAGTAGAGTGTAATGTCAGCTACCTTCACAATGTGCCTTACCTAGTTGAAGTGGATAGGAAAGATGGCCCTGAAGCAAAGACCTAAAACTCAGATGTGAAGATAAAATGGTAATTAAGAGAGGATGGCTACAGCAAGGCAGAGCAGACTATTTTAAAGCCCTGAGATTGGAATAATCAACTCCTTCAGAAACTGAAACGTAGCCACAGAAACAAAATGCCTGTGAATAGGGGAGAAAATTCTAAGATCATTCTGAAAAGATAGGCAAGTGGCATTTAATACACAGCCAGGAAGGCCATAGTAAAGGATTCCGACCTGAAAGCTTTGGGAAGCCATTGCAGAGGATGGACATAGCTGTCACAGGGTCAGCTTTGTTTCATTAAAAATTGCTCTGAGCATCTGCCTGCAAGATGACTGAATCTAGATGAAGACCTTACACGCTTCTCAGAAATTATCCAAAACGGATCAAAGATCTAAAGGTGAAGCACAACACTATACAGCTGTAATGATGACCCTGAAGAAAACCTAGATAAGTGTTTAGTAGTGACTTTATATAAAAGCCCTTATGTAACAGCTTCCTTGGTGGCTCAGAAGGTAGAGCATCTGCCTGCAATGCGGGAGACCCGGGTTAAGAAGATCCCCTGGAGAAGGAAATGGCAACCCACTCCAGTATTCTTGCCTGGAGGATCCCAGAAGAGTCGGACACTACTGAGCGACTTCACTTTATCTAAAACACCAAAGGCATGCTATTAAACAAAGAATTGACAAGCTAAAGACATTAGATACATGAGAATGAAATGACAAGCCACTGACTGGGTGAAAAAGATTGCAGAAAATATATCTGATAAAAGATTATTATAAAACTATACAAAGAACTCCAGAGATTCAACAAGAAGACAACAAATAAGTTGATGAAAAATTCCACTGAACACCTTATCAGGTCAGCAAAGAATATACATGTCAAATAAGCACACAAAACGTTGATCCATATGATACGCCAATTGAGAAATACAAATTAAAACTGGAAATAATAATACCAGCAATTCCTTGGTATTTATCCAAAGGAAGTGAAAACTTATGTGCACAACAAACCTGCATCCTAATGATTAGAGCAACTTTATTCATAACTGCCAAAATTTGAAAACAAAGCGTGTCTGTTAGTAGGTGAACAGATAAATAAACTGTAGTATATTAAGAAAATGGGTGTTATTCAGCACTTGAACAAATGAGTTATCAAGCTATGAAAGGACATGGAGGAAATCTAAATGCATATAGTTAAATGAAAGACAGCAACCTGAAAAGGCTACATACTACATGATTCCTACGGTATGGCAGGTTACAAAAAGTCAAACTATGGAGACGATAGAAATGGCAGCTACTGGCAGTAATTGTAAATTCATGGGTGGGAAAAATGAATGGGCAGAACACAGAGGATTTTTAGGATGGTGGAAAGACTCTATTCGACACTATACGGTAGCCACATTACATGCCATTCCATATTCCTCCAAACCCATAGCATGTACAACACAGAGTGAACCTTAATATAAAATATGGAGTTTGGGTTACTATGATGTCACTGTAAGTTTGTCAGTCATGGCGAATTGTCATCCCTTTGGTGATAACCTTGGTAATTGTGGGTGGAGCATTATATGTGTGGCCTCAGGGAGGATGTGGAAGATCCCTATGCATGCTCTTCAATTTTGCCATGAACATTCAACTTCTCTAAAAATAAGCCTATTAAAAATCAAAACAGCATGCTTCCAGGTTATAAAGATTAGATTGCAGAGCACATGTGGGTGTTCATTGGAAACAGGTTACAAACCCACCGCATAGTTCAGGGGGGGCACTACTGATACTATTTATAATGTAGATAACTAACGAAAACCTACTGCATTTCACAGGAAGCTCTACTCAGTGCTCTGTGGTGACTTTATGGGAAGGAAGTTAAAAAAGAGGGGATATGTTATACATACTTATACACAGAGTTCATCATGGGAAATGCTGGGCTTGATGAAACACAAGCTGGAAACAAGATTGCTGGGAGAAAAATCAATATCCTCAGATGTGCAGACAACACCACACTATGGCAGAAAGGGAAGAACTAAGGAGCCTCTTGATGAAAGTGAAAGAGGAGAGTGAAAAAGTTGGCTTAAGTCTCGACATGGCATCCGGTCACATCACTTCACGGCAAATAGATGGGGATAAAATGGAAATAGTGGCTAAATTCATTTTTCTGGGCTCCAAGGTCACTGCAAATGGTGGCTGCAGCCATGAAATTAAAATACGCTTACTGCTTGGAAGGAAAGTTATGACCAACCTAGATAGCGTATTCAAAAGCAGAGACATTACTTTGCCGACTAAGGTCCTTCCAGTCAAGGCTGTGGTTTTTCCAGGACTCATATATGGATGTGAGAGTTGGACTATAAAGAAAATTGAACACTGAAGAATTGATGCTTTTGAACTGTGGTGTTGGAGAAGATTCTTGAGAGTCCCTTGGATTGCAAGGAGATCCAACCAGTCCATCCTAAAGGAGATCAGCCCTGGGTGTTCATTGGAAGGACTGATGCTGAAGCTGAAATGTCAATACTACCTGATATGAAGAGCTGACTAATTTGAAAACACCCTGATGCTGAAAAGATTGAGGGCAGGAGGAGGAGGGAGCAACAGAGGATGAGATGGTTGGATGGTATCACTGACTCAGTGTGCATGAGTTTGAGTAAACTCTGGGAGTTGGTGATGGACAAGGAGGTCTGGTGTGCTGCGGTTCATGGGGTCACAAAAAGCCAGACACGACTAAGCGACTGAACTGAACTGCTGATTCACTTAGCTGTAGAGTAGAAACAAATGTTGTAAAGCAATGATACTCCAATACAAATTTTTTAAAGGGGGAGACACAACATAAAGAGATATAATTAGTGAGATATATATTAGAAAATGCAATTTGAAAACACTTAGTGCCTGAATCAGTTCAGTTCAGTTCACTCTCAAAATCTTGTCCAAGTCTTTGTGACCCCATGGACTGCGGCACACCAGGCCTTCCTGTCCATCACCAACTCCTGGAGTTTACCCAAACTGGTGTCCATTTAGCTGGTGATGCCATCCAACCATCTCATCCTCTGTTGTCCCCTTCTCCTGCCTTTAATCTTTCCCAGTCTTTTCCAATGAGTAATTTCTTCACAGCAAGTGGCCAAATTATTGGAGCTTCAGCTTCAGCATCAGTCCTTCCAATGAAAACCCAGGACTGATTTTCTCTAGAATGGACTGGTTGGATCTCTTTGCAGTCCAAGGGACTCTCAAGAGTCCTCCAACACCACAGTTCAGAAGCATTAATTTTTTGGTGCTCAGCTTTCTTTATAGACCAACTCTCATATCCATACACGACTAATGGAAAAAGATAGCCTTGACTAGATGGACCTTTATTGGCAAAGTAATGTCTCTGCTTTTGAATATGCTATCTAGGTTCGTCATAGCTTTGCTTCCAAGGAGCAAGCATCTTTTAATTTCATGGCTGCAGTAACCAACTGTAGTGATTTTAGAGCCCTTCAGAATTAAGTCTATCACTGTTTCCCCATCTATTTGCTATGACATGATGGGACCAGATGCCAGGATCTTATTTTTCTGAAAGTTGAGCTTTAAGCCAACTTTTTCACTCTCCTCTTTCACTTTCATCAAGCGGCTCTTTAGTTCTTTTTCACTTTCTGGTGTAAGGGTGGTGTCATCTGCATATCTGAGGTTATTGATATTTGTCCAAGTAATCTTGATTCCAGCTGTGCTTCCTCCAGCCTGGCGTTTCTCTGCATCTAAGTTAAATAATCAGGGAGACAATATAGAGCCTTGATGTACTCCTTTCCCTATTTGGAACCAGTCTGTTGTTCCACGTCCAGTTTGAACTGTTTCTTCCTGACCTGCATACAGATTTCTCAAGAAGCAAGTCAGATGGTCTAGTACTCCCATCTCTTTCAGAATTTCCCACAGTTGATTGTGATCCACACAGTCAAAGGCTTTGGCATAGTTGATAAAGCAGAAGTACATGTTTTTCTGAAACTCTTGATTTTTTGATGATCCAGCAGATGTTGGCAATTTGATCTCTGGTTCCTCTGCCTTTTCTAAACCCAGCATGAATGTCTAGAAGTTCATGTTTTATGTACTTTGAAAGCCTGACTTGTAGAATTTTGAGCATTACTCTGCTAGCATGTGAGATGAGTACAATTGTTTGAGCATTCTTTCACATTGCCTTTCTTTGAAATTGAAATGAAAACTGACCTTCTCCAGTCCTGTGACCACTGCTGAGTTTTCTAAATTTGTTGGCATATTGAGCACAGCACTTTCACAGCATCATCTTTCAGGATTTGAAGTAGCTCAACTGGAATTCCATCACCTCCACTAGCTTTGTTCATAGTGATGCTTCCTAAGGCCCCCATCATATTCCAGGATGCATGGCTCTAGGTGAGTGGTCACACCATCATGATTATCTGGGTGGTGAAGATCTTTGTATAATTTTTCTGTGTATCCTTGCCATTTTTTTAAAAAAGCTTTTGATTCTGTTAGGTCCATAAAAGTTCTGTCCTTTATTGTGCCCATCTTTGTGTGAAATGTTCCCTTGGTATGTCTAAATTTCTGAAGAGACCTCTAGTCTTTCCCGTTGTAATGTTTTGCTCTATTTCTTTGCACTGATCACTGAGTAGGGCTTTCTTATCTCTGTTTGCTGTTCTGTGGAACTCTGCATTCAAATGGATATATCTTTCCTTTTCTCCTTTGCCTTGAACGTCTTTCATTTTATCAGTTATTTGTAGGTCCTCCTCGGACAACTATTTTACCCTTTCGCATTTGTTTTTCTCGGGATGGTCTTGATCACTGCCCCCTCTACAGTGTCACGTGCCTCCATCCATGTTTCTTCAGGCAGTCTATCAGATATACTCCCTTGAATCTATTTGTCACTTCCACTTCATAAGGATTTGAACCACTGATCTCCAGTAGCTTATTGGGCACCTACCAACCTCGGGAGTTCACCTTTCAGTGTCCTATCTTTTTGCCTTTTCTTACTGTTGATGATCTTCTTAAGGCAAGGATTCTGAAGTGATTTGCCATTCCCTTCTCCAGTAATGCCTGAATAGTGAGACTGATACAAGTAAAGTGTCAAGGATGTCTTTCAAGTTACTGTCATGAGCAACTGATAGGGAAGCTGGATTGCTTCTCTGCATTTTTAATTTTTTTTAATTGTCCCCTTTTCATAATTGATTATCCTCCTTTTTCTAAAATTTAAAGTTTTTATTATTGGATCTTGATTGTGGGTTCCCTTTCTCACCCTCTCTTCCTCTCCCATTTGTTTCTTTATCACCATTCTCTTCTTTCTTCTCTTCATCTTTTTTTCTCTTTTCTGTCTTGTCTTTTCCTTTCTTTTACCTCTTACCCTCTCTTCTCTTCCCCTTTTCCCTCCTCTCCTTTTTCTCATTACTATCCATGTTTTCTCTTTCTTGTTTTCTCTGTCTGCATCATGCATCCAGTGTTATGCCATCACAAGTTCGTTTTTCTGTAAATAGACACAGACAAGGAACATGTAGGATATCTACTGGGGAGAGCATGGGACTGGGCAGAGTAAGAATGTCAGACTGCAGTGTGGGCTAATAACAACCCCTAGGAAGTGCCCGTGATTACATGACAAGCGTCCCATGGAGGCGAAACTTGCATATATCCCCTGTGGTTACTTATCGTATGCCTGCTTCCCTGGGGATGTGTGATTTGAGAGAAAGGACTTTGTGTACCCCAGAAAGACCCTGGAGGATTTGACAGCTGGAGTCTGTCTGTTGAGCAGATGCTCTGCTGCTAGGTCAGCATGTGCCATGAAGAAGCATCTTGAGAGACCTCCTTGGTGTGCAGTGGTTCAGACACTGCACTTCCAGTGCCGGGTCCACGTATTTAATTCCTTGTTGGTGAAATAAGATTCCATATGCTGTGCAGCACGGTCAAAATATATTTAAGTCAAGTTCATCTCTGTGCAGTACATATGGCTTTCTGATAATGACACAAATACATATCCAAATATATATTCTCCTAAGGTAAACTCCAGGAGTTGGTGATGGACAGGGAGACCTGGCATGCTGTGATTCATGGGGTCGCAGACTCGGACACGAGTGAGGGAGTGAACTGAACTGAAGCTTCCATACAAACTATTTAATATGTCTATTTTGAAGTTTCAAGCATTTCAGTTTTACCATGTTATGCTCCCTCCCATATGCTGCTTATGACTTAACCAGCTTCATTAAGAGCACTATTATCAGTTGCTGAAGCCAGTATGTTAGACTGTTTCATCATTTCTCCCTTTCTTTGACTGGAATAAGTCAAATCATAATCAATTGATATTTTCCCTCCAAAGTATGCTCGATATTCACAATGACCTTTATTTCAATTCACCATCGTCTCTCCCTTAGTCTTTTACAATAACCTACTAATTTGTCTTCTAGGGTACATAATTACTCACCTCTAACATAAAAGACAACTACAGAGAGATTCATTTTCAAGTAAACTGGGTCATACTCTACATAGTGCTTCATAAACACTTATTTGACTTCTCACTATTCTTAAAATAATATTCTAACTCCTCACTATAACTTCTGCTCCCAGCTTGACCTGGTCCCCTCTTATTTCTTAGATACCATCTCTAACTACATTTTTCCCTCTTTTATTATCTTGTGGTAACATTGTCTACTTTTCTACAATCAAAATTTGAAACTCATATCGATCCCTATAGATTTGCTTTTAAAGGTTCATTTGCATGGAATTATCTTTCCTTGGCTCCCTGCTTGTATTATTCACATTTCACTTCAAATGCAGACTCCTTAAAAAGTAGTTTATCTATGCTCCCTGAGCCACATCACCATCCTTATTCCCTTGATTGCAGATATCACAATCTACATGATATATATTTATGCCATTTACTTGTTTATCAACTCTATTTTCCCTTCCTACCCACAACCCCTTGACAGTAAGTTTCTAGAAGCAGAAAATCATGTGCCATTGTTAACTGTTGTACCATGAATACTTAGAAAAAAGATTGTCTATCATATAGTAAACATTCAAAATTTGTTTTTGCCTCCATTAATGAATTGTCTGTGACCACATTCACCACGACTAGATATTGGACATCTCAAGTAGAGATGTCTGATGCACAGTCAAATACTGAGTATGTAACTCAGAAACACATGGGCTAAAAATATAAACTAATCATCAGGGAAATGCAAATGATGACCACAATGAAACGTGACCTCACATTTGCCAGACTGGTTATTATCAAAACAAGACAATGACAACGAATGTTGGAGAGAATGTGTAGAAATCAGAAACACTGCACACTTTTGGTGGAAATGTAAAATATCGTAACCTCAGTGAGAAACAGGATGAAGTGGAGTGAAGGTGCTCAGTCGTGTCCAACTCTTTGCTACCCCATGGACTGTAGCCAACCAGCTCCTCCGTCCATGGGATTTTCCAGGCAAGAGTACTGGAGTGGGTTGCCATTTCCTTCTCCAGAGAATCTTTACAACCCAGGGATCGAACCCGGATCTCCCATATTATAGGCAGACGCTTTACCATCTGAGCCACCATGGAAGTGCCTGAAAAGATGAAAATAGAATTGCCACATGGTTCAGTAATCCTGCTTTTGAGTATTTATGCCAAAAAAAAAAAAAAAAACCCACACCTGATATTAGGTTCTTAAAGGCGTATTAGCCATCTCATGGAACTTACAGGACTTTTTACATAAGCCAAGATATGAAGACAAAGTAAATTTTTATCAAAAGATGAGTAAATTTTAAAAAGTGTAGTATACATGTGTACAATGGAATATTATTAGGCTTTAATAACATAAGGAAATTCTATAGTATATGACAACATGGATGAATTTTGAGAGAATTATGCTTAATGAAATAATCCAGTTGCAAAAAGAAAAATACTGCATGATTCTACTAACAGGAAGCATCTAAAATAGTCACATTCATAGTCTCAGATTCTGCATGGTTTTCTGGTGCTGGGGGAGAAGAGAATTAATGGGAGTAAAATTTCATTCAGCATGATAAATAAGAGAGATAAATGTAGAAATCTGCTACACTGTAAATCTAGTCAACTGTGAAATATTGTACATGTACAAATTTGTTAAGGTAGCATCATGTTAAGTGTTCTTATCAAGATAAATGTTATAATGAGAAAACCCTGGGGTACCTTGTAAAGACAAAGCTTATGGGTGTCCTGGAAAGATTTTCCTGAAATCTGAAGTATTAAGGAGAATAAATTAGGCATTTGGTGGGGAGGGGATTCTTGAAATAACAGGAACAATACGTGCAAGTTCACAGAGATAAACAATTTTGACATAAAGCAGAGATGATAAAGAGGTCAGGATGATTCTATTCCAGGGACTGCCGAGAGTAATGGCAGAAGAATAAACTATAAGTAAAAGCCCTGCCTTGATATACATGCCTCATGGACTGAGGAGTTTTACTGTTGCTGATCGGTCACGAGGCGTGGCTGACTGCAGCCCCAGAGCCTGAGGCACACAGACTTCCCTGCGCTCCACTGTCTCTCGGAGTTTGCTCAGATTCATGTCCATTGAGTCAGAAGGGTTTGATATTTATCCCAAAGACAATGAGAAACTATTAAACTGTCTTAAATTAGAGCAATGTGTATCTCTTTTTAAAAGTTCCTATTGGCTTTACTATAGAAAGGAACTTACAAAGATAAATATGGGAAGATGATTCACATGACAGAGTAACTCAGAATCAGGAAGATTATATGGAGATGGAAAGGAGAGGTCACATTTGAAAGTATTTGAGGAGATAATTTTGAAAAAAATTAGTGATCAACTGT
This sequence comes from Madoqua kirkii, assembly GCA_006408675.1. NCBI lineage: Eukaryota > Metazoa > Chordata > Mammalia > Artiodactyla > Bovidae > Madoqua > Madoqua kirkii. The sequence continues at coordinate 8,206 of SJYC01055465.1, read as the reverse complement.
GTAGCGGGTGGGTATGGAGGAAGTGTCAAGTGATACTTATATTTTCTACCTTGTTCAGCTCAAATTACATTTATTTTCTGTATATAATTATATAAAAGTATAGAGCTGGAAGACATGCTTAAATGTGAAAAAAGTAGTGTCTAGATGAGACAGACATTGAGTATAAGTGTCTAACTGTTCGAGCACAGTCATGTCTAAGTGTTCAAGACCCCACAGACTATACAGTCCATGGAATTCTCCAGGCCAGAATACTTGAGTGCTAACTGTTCCCATCTCCAAGGGATCTTTCCAACCCAGGGATCAAACCCAGGTCTCTTGCATTGCAGGTGATTCTTTACCAGCTGAGCTACCAGGAAGCCCTAATTGAGTAAGGGCATGAATAAATATTATCAGCTAGAGTAAAGGGTAGGGAAAAAAAAAAGCTCTGAGTTGTAACAGTTAAAGTTCAGGTAGACGAATGCCAAAACAAGACTGAAGTTGGCCAGTAGGCAAATACATAAGTGCAACATCAGTTTCAGAAAGGAGAGATGGTAAACAGTCTTAACTTTAGTTAAAGGTCAAGTAAAATGAGGCATTCAAAAATGCCCATTGGAATAGAGACCCCAGGGAAAGTCATTACTATAAAGTGATTAAAGTGAAAACTATCTTCTTATGGATTGAGTGGAATTGTAGCCCTCTGATTCCTTCAAAATGGAAAGAAAATTATGAATCTATCAAAGTATAGGCTAACATTTTAGTTTGTGTGGGTCAATATTAGTGATGAAATTAGCAACATTAATAAGCCTAGAAATTTCCAGGCAGATAAAGCTGAATCTAAAGAGGAAATGCAGCACTTTACAAAGTAACTCAGATATTTTTGGATTGAGAGAGCTTGTGGGCCAAGAAAAAATGCTGACATTGAAAAATAGGAGGCAGGAGTACAAGATGTGAGACAAATGGGGATTCTCTTTCAAGTCTGTTTGAACTCACGAAATCATCTGAGCATTCTTTGATTTAATTATATTTTCAACACTTTTTCTCTCTTTATGATTTTTTGGGGGAAAGCTATCAACGGATTTTAAATTAATGGATTTGTACAATAAATCACTTTTGTGTGGGAGAGATAAAAATGCAAGTCTCTGGCTTTGTTATCAAGGGGATTATATTCCTAGACATGCATACATGGAGCTTTCAAAAATCCTAGGGAAGAACAAGGAAGATGATAAACAAATCAATGCTTATGTTAATATATCACTTAAGCTGCAGGTCGGTGCATGCTATAGGAGTTAAAGAAATGATAAATTTCTTCTGGACCAGGTTCTGAGCATTAACTGTCATTCCAAGAAGTGCACTATCTCTTGAAATTGTCAAGATAAATCGCCACTGATTAGAAAATGCACAGAAATGAGCATCATTACCACGTAACATTAAATCAACTTTTGATTAACTCTTTCATTTAGTCCAAGGCATTTCATAACTGCCAAAATTCTTATGACACAAAAGTTTTTGTACTCCACTAACTTAAGACATCTCTTAAAATCTCATTCAGAACTTCAACTGTATTTTCCCTATTCAAATTCTTTTCTTCCACTTGTACAAACATTTATATTTTCTGAAAAATCCTTTTGAATTTCTTACCTCTTTTTCTTTCCCTAGTCCATGGCTTTATGTGTATGCCTATTCGTGACTGCCTGTCAATTACACTGGAAGTAAAGATAAAACTTTCAGTTCAGTTCAGTCACTCAGTCGTGTCCAACTCTTTGTGACCCCATGAACTGCAGCATGTCAGGCTTCCCTGTCCATCACCAACTCCCAGAGCTTACCCAAACTCATGTCTATTGAGTCGGTGATGCCATCAAGCCATCTCATCCTCTGTCGTCCCCTTTTCCTCCTGCCCTCAATCCCTCCCAGCATCAGGGCCTTTTCCAGTGAGTCAGCTCTTCACATGAGATGGCCAAAGTATTGGAATTACAGCTTCAGCATCGGTCCTTCCAATGAACACACAGGACTGATCTCCTTTAGGATGGACTAATATACTCTCATATCTCATAGACTCATATACTCTCATATCTCATAGACTCATATACTCTCATATCTCACAGAATCATACTGGGCTTCCAGGTGGAGCTGCTGCTAGGTCGTGTCAGTCGTGTCCAGCTCTGTGCCACCCTATAGACAGCAGCCTCCAGGCTGCCCTGCCTCTGGGATTCTCCAGGCAAGAACACTGGAGTGCGTTACCATTTCCTTCTCCAATGCATGCGTGCATGCTAAGTCGCTTCAGTCGAGTTTGACTCTGTGCGACCCTATGGACAGCAGCCCCCAGGCTCCTCTGTCCACAGGATTCTCTAGGTAAGAATACCTAGTGGGTTGCCATTTCCTAAGTGGCGCTATTGGTAAAGAATCAAGATATCCCTGGGTCTGGAAGATCCCCTGGGGGAGGAAATGGCTCCCCACTCCAGTATTTGTGCCTGGAAAATTCCTAGGGCAGAGGAATCTGGCGGGCTGCCGTCCATGGGGTCGCGTCATGTGGCATGTGAGTTATGTCTCAGTAAAGCAGGTTTTGGGTTGTTTTTTTTTTTAAGTAATTTGCTTCCTATTCAACTTGGACATGTGTTGTGGTCCCAGAATGAGCAGGGCTGGGCACTTGCTAAGGCCTCAAATGCTGGCCTTCCCCAAGAGTATGGGCCACAGCCCCTTAAACTCCACCCAGGGGGAGCAGGGGGAAGACACCCTCAGAAGAAGAGGCTGGGCGATGCTCCAGCCAGCAGCTTGGCATGAGCGCATGCCTTGACCCTCCCAGGTTAAAAGAAGTTAAGAGTCTCTCTTGGCAAGAGGACCGGGCAGAGATTTTATCTTTGCGATTTCGACGCAGCTAATACACGTGTGAAATGCATCAAAGGGAAGAAACATGAGGAAACGGAGAGATGACATTTTCCACAGTGCAATCAAGACGCTGAGGTTTGCTTACAAAACTTTTCCACATCAGGGATGGAGATGGGATTCAACACTAGGACTTGGAATTCGAGAGTATTTCAGAGACTGACTCACCAGGTATGAGACTCAGGGGCCTCTTAAGCGGGTTGAACACAAACCCTCTCAAAAGGTGAGTCAAAGCGTCCAGAGGTCAAAAACAAACTCCGAGGACGTGGGAGGAGCAGCACGTGGGCGGTGAAGTTTACCAGGACTTTCCGTGACGTATGGGTGTAAATGACCTTCACTGGACCAGTTCACATTAGAGCTGATCGTCTCTGGCTTGGGCATTTCCTAGCCTCTAACTTTTAAAGAGAAAAAAACCCATTTGTATCACCTGTTTCATGGCTTAAAGAACATTTGGTAACAACATCATCAGCTGTCAGAGCTGAGAGAAACTGGAAGTCACCTAGTCCCACTGTCCCAACCCATCTTACAGATGAGGACATTGAGGCCCAGGGAGGGTGACTGACCCAAGGACACCCTGGGAGTTTCTCTGACATCTGGTCCAGGGCCCTTTCTGAGGAACTGTGGGAAAGCTCTCCTCCCTATCTCAGATTTTAGAATTTTTAGAATATGAGTCTTTCAAAGAAAGCTGCCCTTTTTTTTTTTTTTAACCATGAAGCGATCCCCAAGCAAGATTTGAAAGGTAACAAGTTTTTGTGTCATTTTAAGGAAAAGTCCAAGTCTGATGTTTCATTTTCTCCAAAGAGTAAAATGTGGAATCACTTTCCGTCCCTGACACAGGAACAGAAGAGGCAACTGGAGAAGAGGGACTCTGAGGGGCAATGGCCTGTTCAGCTCAGCCCCGAACAGATCTGCCCAGAATGACCGAGCGCTGACCCGTATCCCGGGCGTCGACCCACAAGGAAGCGCCCCACCTCCTAACAGACGAGGCACAAATGAGCCAAGGCAGTGAGTGTCTCTTCAGCCCGGCACCTCACCCGGGCGCCCTGCAAGGGCCACCCCCAGCAGTGGGCGGGGCGGGGGTGGCGGTCCGGCTCCCTGGGGTGATCCGGCTCAGGGTCCTGGCTTCGTCACTGGGGTGACAGAGGTCTCCAGCTCACCTTCCGGCACGTCCAGCACGTCCCCCGTTAGACAAACAAAAGCAGAGTTTGACCCCACCGGGTCGGGGACGCAGCACCGAAAGTTGGTGATCCTCCCAGCCCCCTAGTCCAGTCCGGCAGGTGAGGGGCCATGAGGGAAAAGTCCAAGTCTTTGGTTCAGAGGCCAGTCCCTCCTGGCATCCGACACACTTCTGAAACCAACTCGGTTCTCCCTCGAGAACCGCGCCAAGACCAGGGGCTGCCGGTTCTCTGCAGACAGGTGTCATCCGAGCGCCGTCCTCCAGCCCTCGGCGCCCGGGACGAGGCCCCACAAGGGCGCCTCAAACGCGGCAGCGGACGCGGGGCTGGCAGGGCAGGGGTGGGGTCGGGGGACCCAGCGCACCGGGGGCCGTCAACGTTGCACCTGCCCGAGCGTGACCCCCCCACCCGGCGGGGAGAGCCCTGCCCGCACCCAAACTGGGCCGAGCGGGTGCGGGTCCACCACCAGCCGAGGGGGACGGCTGAGAAACTGAGGCTGGAGCAGGCAGGGTCTGCCTGGGGCCACGAGGCGCCACCAGGTGGGCAGAATCCAGAGAAAAAGAGGGGGCTCCCACCTCCTAGGTCTACTCTAGGATGACTCCCTCAGGTCCTGCAAGACCTTTGTCCACCCCTCCCAAGTGGGACCCGTTCCTCGGGGCGTCCCCACAAGGGCGCAGGTGTGCACATATACACACCAACACACACTCACTCACTCACTGCCCTGCCAGGGGTCAGAGGGGAGTGCACGCAGAGGAGCCGGGAAGGATGAGATGAAAGAGCTTGGGGGCAGCTCTGCCAGGGGGCAGGGGCATCCTGTATCCTAGCAACATCCTCGGCCCCTAGCATGGGGAGGGGAGACGGCAGGCTGCTGGTAGGTGGTCCCCACGCTCTCAGGAAGTTCCCTCAGCTGACCATCCACAGGGCTCCTCTAGAGCACGGGGGTCTGTGATCTTGTGTCCATTGCTCCAAGCATATAAGTGAGTATGAAGCCCCTAGAATGTTGGGGGGGAGCAGAGAAGACCCCATTCCTTCTCTGAAATTGGTGCCCCCAAGGCGTGCACAGCTGGAGAAGCCACTCGGTTTCCTGTTGATGGCCACCTGCACTCTGGGGTCCTTCGGGCCGTCCGTGGAGGCTGCAGGTCCTGCCTCTCTGGCCCCTGGGGCCCGGGAGAGCTGGCGCTGCCTCGCTGTGCACATGGGCGGGGGTGCCTGCCGCACCCCCCCTCCCCGCCAGCTGCCCAGGGCGAGACGAGGGCTCAGCGCCAAGCCGCAGCCAGCAGCCTTATGGGCAGGGCAGTGGGCCTCATATCAGGGAATTCCGTCCTCAGTGTTGCGGTCCATGCTTAGGTGGGAAAAGAACTGCCAGACAAGAGACAGAGTGAGGCAGAGTGGAGCTGATGAGAGCGAGAGCTGCGTCAGGGCGGCGGGTCTCCTGACAGAGCCAGCGCCGGCAGAGACCATCGCCTGCTTGCTTGCCTTGTTCTATTTTTAGAATCAGAGGATAATTGCAACATTGTGACGGCTTCTGGCGTACATCAGCATGAACTGGCCGCAGGTTTGCACAGGTCCCCTCCTTCCTGAACCCCCTCCCACGTCCCTCCTCACTCCACCCTTCTAGGCATCAGAGCGCTGGCTTTGGGGTCCCTGCATCATGCAGCCGCCTCCCACTGGCTGTTGGCTTTACATGTGGGAATGTGTATGTTTCAGTGCCCTTCTCTGGGATCATCCCGCCCTCTCCTTCCCTCTACATCCTTATACGGGAAAGGAGGAGAACAGGACGGCCTCACATGAGACAAAAATGGACAAGCCATCCTGTCCAGGAGGGCTCAAAACTCCTGCAGCAGTTGCAACGTGGTGGAAAGGGCCACGGGGGTCTGGCGCTTTCTGCTCTGCCCGGGCTCAGTGAAGCTGAGGAGCAGTGATTCTGACCGTCCCAGCGCACCGCCGGCCTTGGGCACTGGGAGCTGAGTGAGCTTGACCTGGGACCACTGCTCATCTATAAAGTGGGTGAAATCACGGAGTTCCCAGTAGGCCCCTGATGACAGTAAGTGCCCCAATACACCCTCCTCTGGGTGGTGGGCTTCCTCCGGCCCCCACCTACACCAGCCTGGGCTGCATACTTCTGCCTGGGGTGCTGTGAGAGAGACGAATGTGGGGTGGCGGGAAGGGTGGAGAAGGAGGAGGAGAGTTTCTCCCTGTCCCGGCCGGGTGTCTATTGCCCCTTGCGGGTCCCCCTAACCCAGCCATGCCCTGAGCTGGACCCTGGGAGGGAGTCTGGTGACCAGCAAAGCTGGAAGGGGTAGATTCAGTGACCTTCGGGTCCCCAGATGCCCAACCCAGCCAGCCCACTGTGCTGCAGCCCACCAGTCCGGGAGGGTGGGCTCAGGGCCCAGGGAACTTGGGCCGGGGGAGGCTGGGGGATGGTAGAGGGGAGCAGTGATCACAGAGCACTTAGCAAGCGTCAGGACACAGACCAGAGGCGCATGCGCGCTGTGGGCGGGGTCACGTGCCCGCGCCCCCCCCCTCTCCCCCGGGTTTCCCGCGCGCTCTTGGCCGTGATTGTGAGGCCCGGCGACAAGCGGGAGGGAGGCCAGCACGACCCCGAGCGGGTGTCCACCACACCCGTCCAGAGGAGAGAGCCTGGGCGCGTCCTCGCGGAGGTGGGCTGGTGCAGGTCCCCGTCCAACCCGCCTTGAGGCCCCGGCCCGGGAGGTGGGCAGAGTCTAGAAGGACAGGACTGGTTCCCACTTCCCCAGCCGGCCTCACCCCTCCCCGGGGGTTGCCTCTGGGATGAGAGCTCCTCAGGCCCTGGAGGACCCCTGCGCACCCCTCCATGGGGGCCGATTCCTCGGGGCGTCCCCACGACGGCGCAGGTGCACGCGTGCACACACGCTCACACTCACTGTCCTGCTGGGGCCAGAGGGGTGTGCACACGGGAAGGGAGAGGGTGAGGAGGAGGAGGTTGGGGACAGAGATGATGACCCCCAGCAACATGCCCAGCCCATAGCAAGGGAAGGGGGTTGCCAGGGTGCCCCCTGGGCCATCCCTAGAGAGGCCTGGGGAAGACAGGGTCTGACGTCCTGTGTCCACGACTCTGGGCACCGGGAACTAGGATGAGGCCCCTCCCCAGCGTGGAGGGGCTACGGGAGAGGAGGCCTCAGCTTGCCTAGACGGGGCGGTGCCTAGACGGGGCGGTGCCTAGACGGGGCGGTGCCTAGACGGGGCGGTGCCTAGACGGGGCGGTGCCTAGACGGGGCGGTGCCTAGACGGGGCGGTGCCTAGACGGGGCGGTGCCTAGACGGGGCGGTGCCTAGACGGGGCGGTGCCTAGACGGGGCGGTGCCTAGACGGGGCGGTGCCTAGACGGGGCGGTGCCTAGACGGGGCGGTGCCTAGACGGGGCGGTGCCTAGACGGGGCGGTGCCTAGACGGGGCGGTGCCTAGACGGGGCGGTGCCTAGACGGGGCGGTGCCTAGACGGGGCGGTGCCTAGACGGGGCGGTGCCTAGACGGGGCGGTGCCTAGACGGGGCGGTGCCTAGACGGGGCGGTGCCTAGACGGGGCGGTGCCTAGACGGGGCGGTGCCTAGACGGGGCGGTGCCTAGACGGGGCGGTGCCTAGACGGGGCGGTGCCTAGACGGGGCGGTGCCTAGACGGGGCGGTGCCTAGACGGGGCGGTGCCTAGACGGGGCGGTGCCTAGACGGGGCGGTGCCTAGACGGGGCGGTGCCTAGACGGGGCGGTGCCTAGACGGGGCGGTGCCTAGACGGGGCGGTGCCTAGACGGGGCGGTGCCTAGACGGGGCGGTGCCTAGACGGGGCGGTGCCTAGACGGGGCGGTGCCTAGACGGGGCGGTGCCTAGACGGGGCGGTGCCTAGACGGGGCGGTGCCTAGACGGGGCGGTGCCTAGACGGGGCGGTGCCTAGACGGGGCGGTGCCTAGACGGGGCGGTGCCTAGACGGGGCGGTGCCTAGACGGGGCGGTGCCTAGACGGGGCGGTGCCTAGACGGGGCGGTGCCTAGACGGGGCGGTGCCTAGACGGGGCGGTGCCTAGACGGGGCGGTGCCTAGACGGGGCGGTGCCTAGACGGGGCGGTGCCTAGACGGGGCGGTGCCTAGACGGGGCGGTGCCTAGACGGGGCGGTGCCTAGACGGGGCGGTGCCTAGACGGGGCGGT